>CM060682.1:49704783-49710657 GCA_030686995.1 Artemisia argyi | reverse complement strand
TTATATATATATATATATATATATATATATATAGTATATATATATGTATATATATATATATGAATATGTATATATATATATGTATATATATATTTATATATATATGTATATATATATATATATGTATATATATATATATATATATATATATATATATATACATATATATATATATATATATATATATATATATATATATATATATATATATTTGTATACATATATATGTATACATACATATGTATACATACATATATATATATATATATATATATATATATATATATATATATATATATATATATATATATATATATATATATATATATATATATATATATATATATATATGTGTGTGTGTATGGAAAATTATTAAAATAGCCTGTTGCCCTACGGGTTAGGCATTTTTAGCCATTTTTTTTGTGAAAATTCTAGTTTTAGCCCGGGTTGCCCTGGGCAACTAACGTATAGCCAACTATAGAATGACACGTGTTCGACCAACCATTGTTGGTACGAGGTACATGCAACGTATTGTATTTTGAGCAACTTTTGTTTTTTGGGCAACCAATACATGAGCAACTGGGTATTTTGGTCATTTTACTCCTTGCTCTCAAAACACATCTCCACATCTTAACTTCCAGATCTAATTTTGTAGCAATTGGGGTTAGATCTTTAATTTTGTAGGAGTGTGATGTTTGATTAGGTGGGTTTCATTTGAAGTGTTTGAAATTGAAGCCGCCTTTGAGAGCGGTGCCTGATGGCGAGTGGATTTGTGGTTATTGTGAGGGGAAGAAGGCGGGGAAGGAAGTGGTGTTGCCGAGTGGGAAGAAGTGTCGTAGGACGGCAAAGGAGAAGCTGCTTTCGAGTGATTTGTGGGAGGTCCGGTTTGAAAGGTTGTATTTTTTTACTTTTGTTTTGATTATTAGGATTTTGTAAATATGTAGTGGATTTGGTCTGGGTTATTTAGGCTACTGTTAGGGTGTATTTGAACTAGCTTATTTTTAGCCCACCTATGAGCTTATTTGATTTTGGAAAAGCCAATGAGCTCACTTTTTGAAGTTTATGAGCGTGTCAAGTTGAGCGTATTGGCTTATGAGCAGCCCTACATATAGCAACTTTGGACCTGCTGTAAGAACCCGAAAATTTCAAGTTATTTATTTCCTGTAAGACCGAAAAATTTATTATTTAATGAGATTACTCAATTGTTTCACTTATTCTCATATTTAAATTTCTACTTTCGTTATACTATAAAGCAACGGCGAATATTACCAAACAAACCATGTGGTGAACTCATATTCAATTTCACTAAAAACACACGCGTACCGACACCGTGATAGTATGGCATAAAATTGATAATCAAATATCGGGACTCATCTAAACCCGAGGTTCGTTTAATTCACCCCGAGCTTTTTAAAGTCAAAAGAAATACCCTCATACCTCACCTTTTATTTAACTTACCCTTAATTACTTTTACTAATAAATACACAAACAAAAGTATTACAAAAAAAAGGGAAAAATCGGATGGGATAAAAGAAATAACAAAAGCGGAAAAATCAGAAAAAGGAGATAAACACTCATCCTCTTTCCCAGCTTCGTGTCACATACCCTCCATTTTTACGCCTCATCCCTTTCTTCTCTTCCAAATCCGCTCCTCTGCACCTAGCATCACTATCAACTTAATAAATTCAAGCATTGGCCTGATCAGATGGCAACAAGGGTTCTAATAGTAGTCACTATCACTCACGGGAACGCCCCCTTTGTCCAGATCTTGGAGTCAAATGCAAGCCCCAATGGATGACTAGGCTATGATAAACTCTTCCCCTTCTTGGCTACAAGATCGATTAGCTAAAAGAAAAGGTGGGAGCTAACCACTCTTGTATTTGTGCTATTTAAACCGATCGGCTCACAAGTGTTTTTCCACACATCCAAAAGCTTCACATCAAAATATTGAGTTGATATTGAGAGATAAGTGGCTGAGGATTTCGAAGGGTGCGTGTATTTGCTTGTGGCGGATGTGGCGGATTCGAGTTCGAGTTTTTGGTGTTTCAATTGACCCTCTTGTAACCGACTCTCTTGTTGTAAGGTTCTAAATCCTCTTGTTGTTCTGTTTCATTAAATCTGTATATATGTTGGCGTTATTGATTCTGGGTTTATTCGAATATATAAATTTTCATACATTTATCGTTTAGTCCTATTCTTGTTTGGTTTTGATGTAAACCTTGTTTCACTTCTTTAAGTCAAATAGGAGAGCCTATGATGAAACTGATATATTGGTTTGTGCTATAACCTGATACCAAGTCGGATAGGTGATGAACTTAAGATTGATGTTGTTGCGTTTAAAATCTTGTGTGGTAGCAAGTCCCTTTTTCTAAACAAAGTGAGAAACGAATGATTTAGGCTTATAGTTAACTTTGTTCCGTGACCTGATGTGACGCTTTGCATAGTCGAAACCGTTTGGGTAAACTCATATTGATCTCGCGTTAAAATCACTAGGCGTAAGGTTGTCCTATGCTTGATACGATTGGGCCATGTCGAGTCATACGCTATAACTGATTTAGCAATAACCATGTTAGTGTTGGTTTTACCGCAAGTCGAAACCCACTGTGGTCACCCACGGTGGTGAAATTTGGTTAAAAGTTTTGAAAATATTAAGTTGGTTTTGCTATAAACTTACATTGCAAGTTGACAGTAGTGTAAGCCTTGTGATGGTCAAAACGATTTAAGAAGTGCTATGCGTAAATCAGTATTAGAAAAGCTTTGTGTGATAGCAAACTTTTTTTAAAAAACAAGTCGAAACTATTTGGTAAAAACCTTCTCGTGAAAATGGTCATAAGACTGCTATGTTTCATTTGTTACTACAAGGGAACAAATTGGGCCAAATCCCATTTAGGCGTGCATTTAGTTTGTGTAAAGTCTAGGCCGAAGCCCGGTTAACCAAGGGTCCGTTTGGTTTTGTCAGCCCAACAGGCCACTCCACTCTTTCCTTCTTCAAAAACTGATTTAAGGGTGCGTTTGAGCTCGGTATGCACACATTGGTTTTGTTAAAACTTGACTTAAGATAATACAAAGGTTGGGATAAATATAAATCCAGATTGTAGATATATACGTGTCGAACCACATTGTTTGTTTCTTTCAAACTTGTTACTTCCCAACTCCATACGACATAAGTGATTCATCGCGTATTTTATTTGCTATACCGTAACGTATTGTGTAAGCTAAATAATCACTTGTAAAATAAAACTGTAAACTCTTATATGTATACTGTACCAAAACTATAAGTTTTAAAACTCATTTTTTAAGTTGTTGATAAGTAGTGCCTATGCTAGTTTGTGAAAGCTCAATGTCACATTTTAACTTATAAGACTAACTCGAGTTTACTAAACTTATAAATTTAAAGTTTAAACGCATCTATTACTTCATGTTACTTATTTAACTTATATAAATACCTTGATATGTTTTACTAAAACTTAACTTTTATAAAATATAAAACGGCTATTTACTTGAACTTATACCTGGTAACTTATTGTTACCACGAGAAATCAAAACATATTCAAGGGTCATACCCGATTTTCCTATAAGTAAGTTTAATATAAACTCTTTTAATAAAACTGATGAGTGTGCAAATACTCATCATTTTTATCGTATCTGAACTGCCAAAACATCCAAAAACACTCAGAAATACATCAAAATACAGAAATTACCCCAAAACTGTGTTTTATATGTTTTAGATGCAAAATGTTTAAAAACAAATGAAAAACGAACAAAGTTTGCATAATTGGCAGTTTCAGTCCCTCAAGTTTCATAAATTGACAAAACTAGTCCCTGAAGTTTTAAAACGAAAGAAAAGTCAACCCAAGGCATTTAAAAGTAAAATATTATCAAAAACGATCCTTGGGTGAAAAGTTTGAGAAAATTACACATTTGGTCCCTCAAGATCCAAAATTTACATAATTGGTCCCCGGGTGGTTTGAAATGGAAAAATCACATTTATGGTCCTTTGGTTTATCACACTTAGCAAATATGGTCCCTATGAGTACTTTGGAATAATTACAATTCAGGCCCCTGGATTTTCAGCTTGTTACAAATTTAGTCCTTGTGGTTTCCTAAGTTACAAAACAAACGGACCCTTAACTAAACCAAAACCATAATCCAACCCAACACCACACCTTTTAATACCCAAGCCCACCCCAAACCTGGCCCAACTCTTCACAGCCCACTCCACCCCCGTTTTAATATTAACCCCAGTCAACCCTTCCCCTTTGACCACTCCTCCACCTCATCACCTTCTTCACATCACACCCCACTTACAACTACACTCCAAGCCTCCCCATCACCACCCCTATACTACCTTCACCTCTGCAATACTCAACCCTCCCCCTTGCCACACTAAACAAATGCTACACTCCAAATCAACACCCCTGGCATCAAGTATCAAGAGAAAGAGCCAAAAGGGTTTTGGCGGCAAGAAATTTTAAACGGCCAGGATTAAATTTTATCATCCAAGGGTCAAGAGTGAAGCTAGGAAAGGTCCAAGGAGGCTCAGAACCCTAATTTGGAGGCTATAAAATGGAAGCTTGAAAGCTGTGGAGGGTTGGTTAGATTTTTTAGTTGTAAAATTAGTTTATTATCAAGTATTGTAATTTTATTTTCAATCAGAAACTCAGTTGTAATGTATTGCAATCATTAATAATATAAGTTATTATTTCAGTCATTCAAGCTCCAATTTAAATTCTCAGTTTCCTCAAAAATACAAAAAAAAAAAAAAAAAAAAAAAAATAGTGAAAAATAAAATAAAAATAAAAATAAAAAGAGAAGAGAAGAAGAAAGAGAGATGATGCAGAAGTGATTCAGAGAATGGAGAATGGGGATTAGAGACTCATGGGAGTCATATAAGTTGTCCTTGGTTCATTTGATGTGGCAGGAAAGCTCTTTGTAAGAAACTTTCTTGATTCTTCCTAATTACTGTCTCCTGCTTATAACCTGTCATTTCATGCTTGTTTATGTTTATTGGTGTAGTTCAAGTCAGATTATAGTTTGTTAAGTAATCCTTGTTCATTGATATCTTTTGTAATCCAACTCTTTGAATTGACTGTTATTTAGAGTAAAGTGACAATAGTAGTAATGATGGTATAAACCCTTGTTTCTGGGCTCAGTTAAGCTTCACACTTCATAATAAGTTGTTTTGATAAGCCTCATCAGCCATTGTTGTAATTTGTTTCAAAAAATTCTTCAAAATAGTTTTAAAAGGGGTGTTTGGTTCAATATGGATCCCCAAGATTAGTGTTTTAATAGTTGTTTAGTGTTTAAATATGTTATAATAGGCTAGTTTAGGTCAGTTGAGTAGCAAAATCAAGTGTTAAAACAAGAAAAGTCAAAATAGTATGCAAATGCCATCAATAGGTTCACTGTTGTGGATTTGATACCTCAAACTTTAATCTCAACTCAAAAGTAGTCTAGCTTGATAGATTTAGCTTCATATAGGTTTAAAACAACTTATTTAATCATAAAATCAGGATTCAATCTCATTTTAGTCAACTGTGGTGTAACACATAAAAAGTCAAAAGTGCATAAGTGTGCAGAAAGTCATTTTTAGTGAGAATTGTTGTGAATTTTGTGCATGGATTTAGAACTTGAAACTTTCAGGGGTTAGAGTTTCCCACTTAAGCTATCAGAATCCACAATCATCTGATTTTTGTGATTTTTTAGGAGTAAGTTGCAGCTGTTTCTTTGAGGCTGCAGGGGAAGCCATCTCCCGTGCACCAGGCCTTTGGCCAAAGTTCTCAGGCCTGTTGTGATCACCTCAGTGGATCCCAACCCTAGTTATTTAGTTTTTTAGAAAGCTTGTGAGTAGGGCTTATGAGTTCTGAGCTTATT
>CM060682.1:49454783-49699783 GCA_030686995.1 Artemisia argyi | reverse complement strand
TTGTTTCTTTAGTGTTAAGTGTTACCAAACAACTATAGATTTTTTGTTGTTGATAGTTGATAGTTTGATACATGGTAATTTGTTAAATTTTATAAGTCATAAACTCATATATTGTAATGTATATTTAGGAATTTAGGGTAGTTCATGGATTCTTATATGTTACTTGCTTAATATTTTGGGTTTAAATGCAACCTTTGTTAGATGTAATAACTATTAAGTGGCATTATGCATTGAATATTGATATTTTTGTGTTATTTAAGCTGCATAAGTTGTCACATATGTTATAAAAAAATAAATGTACAGTGCGCCTCATATTTATGAATCCCGCGCCTTGGTTTGCGCCTCGACTCGAGGCTCTTTGACCCCCTTTGCGCCTTAGTGCGCCTTGAGCCTTTCAGAACATTGTTCTCAAGTGTTATTAAGTTTAACTTAACTAACAGAATTTACAAGAACTAAACGTACTATGTACTAGAGTTATCTTTACATGTAAAATGACCAAAGAGAGAGAGGGGAGGGGTATAGGTAAATAGCGTATAACATGTAAAATGACCAAAAAACCAGTTGCCCTGTATACGGTTGCCCAAGAAAAAATAGTTGCCCAACATACAATACGTGACACGTGTCTCCCTATGATGGAAGTTGCCCAATCTTAAAAGTTGCCCGGGCTAATACGGGAATTTTCTAAAAATGGGCTAAATATGCCTAACCGTTGGGCAACTGGGCTAGTATACTATTTATCCCACATATATATATATATATATATATATATATATATATATATATATATATATATATATATATTCTCAAATTTTTTCAACTAAATAGGAAGAGATGGTTCGGCTGAGAGATCTGGGAGCGAATACGCCTGAAGGGGTGGCGTACACGGAGGAGCAGATACTTGCTATGGTTTTGAAGGGCAAGCAGCGGGCCGCATAGCCGGACGGGGTAGGGTCGTACCCGGCTTGAGTAGGCCACCGTTACCATACACCCCGCCTCCACCTCCCGGTATGTACAATGTGATAATATATTAATTATAGATTACTCGATCATGACTCAAATTAAGTATTGCAATAGATGTTTTTAAATTTTGATTATTTCGTTTTCAGAATTAGTGGAGATGGAGTCGAAGCTTGCTGAGTACGAGAAGAAGATTGCTGAGGCCGAGAAGAAGAGCCGGGAAGATGCTGAAGAGCGTAAGGCCATGAAGGCGCAGATTGATTTGGTGACAGGTTTTATCTCGTCCAACCCGCGATGGAACGAGTATGTTAATCAGGCGGGTTCTCAGCACGTGGATGGCTCGGGCAGTGGCGCTGGAGGTAGTGGCTCAGCTGGAGGGAGCGGGAGTCGCAGAGGCGATGAGGATGGTTCTGGTGATGATGAGGGTTCTGGTGATGATGAGTGATTTGGGGATGTAGATGTACAAACTTTGGTTATTTTGTGTTGTACTTATGTTTGAAACAATATTTTGGCGACCCTTATGTTAGTATTGTGTAGTTTACCCTTTTGGTGACTTGAAAATCGCGGATATTGAAACATTTGTGGGTATGGCAGCTAGGTTTAGATATTACCGCACCCCGTTTTGTAAACTTTATATGTTTTAATGCATTTTGAGGGTGTTTAGCGATAATTTGCAAGTGTTTTAGCCGATGTCGAGTTGTATGTGTTTAGGACATGTTAAAATTGGTTGGTTACAGGTTTTGGTAGATTTTTTCCGGAAAATTTTCTGGAAAAAATCTGGATTTTTGCTGGTATGCAGCATGCTGTTGGCAGCATACCATTATATTACCGTCGACGGTAGTATAATACTAAAGTTAATTATAATATTTATGATGTCGACGGTAACATAAACTAAATTAAATTATAATATTTATATTACCGTCGACATGTCGATGGCACAATAAAACACCCTTGACCTGAACGTTGACTTTGACGAATACATACCGTCGACATGTCGACGGGAATTTGTAAAAATAATTAACGAATTATAATTAATAAAGTAATTAACTTTATAATCCCGCCGACATGTCGACGGGATTTTAACGTCGGACAACCATAAATATTTGACTGAAAAACCATGTGGGATTCACATTGTCGACGGGCATTGTCTACGGGATAGTCGTTCCCGACGAAGGTTAGCCGACAAATAGTTGCCGTCGACATGTCGACGGGAGCGTCTCATACCGTCAACATGTCGACGGTAGAAGGTTAAAAAAGTCGACGGGAATGACGTCGATTGTACTAGTGTAATACAGTAGAATAGTATAATACACTAACTATAATAACCAAAAGCATAACTAAATTGACAAAATTATCTTAAGTCATGCAATATGAGCTAAAACATATTTATGACATATCTAATCTAGATGGACCTGAGGGGACCAAAACATATAATAGACCCACATGAACCTAAAGTCTCTTTTGAGGCCAGCCTGAATTGAATTTAAAGGGAGTTTAGTGTATCAAAATGAGTTTTGTCATACCTAATGTCTAAAGTAATCCAAATTTACGTAAATGACATGAATATATACACCAAATGAATATAATGTGACTTAAATATGACAGAATGTGATGTTTTGTATAATGAAAAATCATGCCCTTTCTATAAGTCTATAATAGTGGAATATAATGGTATATTTATAACTTTACGAAATTAAGACTCTTTTCGCATAGTTAAAACCATATGTGTAAATATCAGTATAAAGGGTCTTCTCCACCATTGAAGAGCTAGTTTTTCGATAAACTTATATGTTGTCAAAATGTAGTAATGATAAAAATGGAATATAATGGTATATTTATATGTTGAAGAGCTTGTTAGTTGTTCAGGTAGTAGTGACATTCAATTGGGTAGTATATTTATATGTTGAAAAGCTTGTTAGTCGTTCAGGTAGTAGTGACATTCAATTGGGCAGTATGCTGACCCTGAACGCAGCCTGTGCTTCCTCCTATTCCGCCTAAAGGGGTAAAGTCTCGAGTGAGACTCGAACTTGAGACCTCCCCTAGCCAAACCTCTCATCCCAAGCCCCTAAGGAATCTTGGTGGCCAACTGTGCTAACCCAGTTGGTTAAAACTAAATAGAAATGATTGAATGTAACTTTATAAATGAAGCATTAAGCACTTGCAACATAAGCTAGAAAGAGCCAATAAAAACAGCTTAACCAAACTAATATTGTCGAGATGTCGAGACACACAAAATAACTTAACAACATTACGGCGGTGTTGCATTTTCAAAACAAAATAATCTGAATAGTGTTTGGCAAAACATATAAAAATATTGTTTGATAGTGACCGAAATATCTTAATTTTATGTCAAAAACTGGGTAGCAGTGACTCATTGATTCTTAGAAGAATGAGTTTTTTTGTTACAACCAATACAAGATTACCACGCATGTATATGCACAAAATTAGACAAAATTGGCATTCAGTTTATAGATACATACAATGTGTTTGGCATAAAATTTTATTTTTTTAAAGGCAACATAAAACTTATAAGATCTAATAAATGATGAAGCTTTGTTTTAATAACAAGCTTTTATATAGCTTATGAAAACTATAATCTGAAAAGAGCTTATTCTTTTAATAAGCTTAATTGCATAAGCACGCGTAAGGTTTGTCAAGGGTTGTTGATTTCTATTTTCTCCTTTCAAAAAGTATTTATTTTCCTCATATGTTTGCATACCTTTTTTAAAAAGAGCATTTGTTATTTTTCTCTTATATCTACTAGTGCACAAATGTTCTGAAAAATAGTGTTTTGTTTTTTTTTTTTTTTTTTTTTTTTCGTTTTCCTTTTTTTTTTCTCATTTATTTATTATAATACTTTTAAAAAAAGTTATTATGGTCACCTAGATGCTACTCTTTATTTAAAAGTGAAGACCAAAATGACCTTTTTCCTATTCAATTTGACATATTCTAAATAAAGTCATTCATTGTTTCATAAAACCTTCATTCTTTCACATATTTATGATCTTAATCTTATACTTGATTTTATAAACACATAAGCTCAATTATATCTGAAATTGAGCAGAGTTATTCATTCGGATAGGTTCAAGGTGGTGGTTAGTTATCTCCGAAATTTCAAGGGTTTATTCACCAGACATGTTTGGTTAAGAAATTTATGCACAGAGGAAAAAAATTCTTGATTTTTGAGTGAGAAATGAGTGAAAATAGGTGAAAATTTTCTAGAAATTTGTGGCTATTTCGTATCATGTCCCCACGTATGTCATCATGTTTATGTATGATATGTAAATCGGTTTAGAGATGGGATGATAATGGTTTTGTTGTTTGGCTTCCCGTGTAGGTAGAACGGTAAGGACCCGATGAGATTGATAAATATCAAGAAGCTCGAGTAACACTTAAACAAAGACCATGCTTTACTGCTATGAGGTAATATTTGCCCAAGTGTGAAACTTGTGAAGTTGTATGTTGCTCTCCTTTTATATAAAGGCTTGTAGGGTTTTGAGATAAACCCTTTGGGGATGATCAACGGCTGCTAGGGAGCTAGATATTGATCATCCGAGAGCAGACAAGAAGGACAGGTGTTGTGCGCTCCTTGGCTTGTATAAAATGGTGCTTGTCGTACGTCCCTATTGTGCAGATGTTACATCTTAATCGCTAGTGACAGTTGGAGAGCAGTAGTACTTGCGTGCTCTGACCTGATAGTTTTACGAGGCCCTGTGCCCCCTGGATTTAAGTTGGGCCTCTATCAAATATTTGTTGATGGGCTTTGGTAATGGGTTTGATTTGAACGTGTAATTAATAAGCTTGAGCCGCTAATATTGATGAGTTATCAGGCAATGCTACTATTTATCAAATACTAAACATTATTTGAAAAACAACAATAATGATCCCTGAAGTTTGTTGTATGTCAAAAATGGTCCCTGTGTTGTATTTGCATTGAAAAAACAGTCCTTCAAAATTGGAAAAAAAAGAAGGTCCTCAAAATATAGTAGAAATGGTCTCTTTGGTCCCTGCACTAATTTACTTTGTCGAAAAGTCCCTAAACAATTGCAAAAAAGGTCCCTGAAATCAACTAACGATTACAAAAACAGTCCCTATATTACGTAACAGAAAATTAAACAAACGTCCCTCCATCCCCGAAACATTGTAAAAAATATCTCTCCCGTTACTTGCAATTATTTTAAAAATTCTTTAACTAAATTTAAACCCACGCCCCGCAGCAAAACGCGAGTAAAAAAAATCATCCTTATTACCTAACCTATTGAAAAACACCCATCACTACTTAAATCTTTAACATTAACATATATATTTTGGGTTGTACTTTCCCGGCCAAATATATACACACAGTAATCAAATCAGAAACACAAAATTAGGTTCAAATCAAATAATGGAAGGAAGTAGTAACGGCAACCACCACCACACTGACGGCGGCGCCACCACACAAATGAACCACTTCCGGTCAAGTAAACCCGGCGGCGGCGGCGGCAGGTCTCGTAGTAGGGTTTCAACGCCTCCATGTACGGAGTTTGACAAAGCTTATTTTCAGTCTTATTCACATGTTGGGATTCATGAAGAAATGATTAAGGTTGTATTCTTGTCTTTTTATTAATTGTTTTAATTTTGGTGTTAATTTGATGTATTAGTCTGCATTGTTGATTTTGTCTTGTAATTTTAGGTTTTATTACCCTGCCTGTAGATTCATAGAATGTTCCGACTTCCGAATGCGTAAAATTACTCTTGGGAATATCAGTATAGGGGCTCAGTGTGTAAGAAATGTGGATTAGATTTTTTTTTTTTTTTTTTTTTTTTAAATAGTGGGCTAAACGTTATGTAATTAGATATTTGAGATGTGATGGGGCTCGGCAGTGGTTTTTTAAGCGGAAAGGGGCAAGAAATTCGGATTAGGCGTCTTTTCTTGTGATTGTAGTGGACTATTGATGACTTTAGGTGATTTAGTTGCTTGATCATAGCTATGGAGAGGATTGTATATAGGATTTTAATGTTTTATAAAATATATTGATCTGAACAAAATATCAAGAGCAAAACTGAATAATCTTCGACATAGTTTTGTGAGTTGATGGCTAAGTGGCATCTAGTGGATTATTTGATATGAATATCAAGCTCTTTGCTACTTTATGCTTGCTTCTTGGCTTCTTGTATAATGTGGTTCATGATGAAAAGATGATTCTTCCTTATATAACTGTTAGGCACTACTAGAGGTTGATGCAATAATGTGATCTCCCTACTCTCGGGTTTACCCAATGGTACGGGTATGATCTGTCTACATTCTAGCTTCCCCATACCCCATTCCGGTGGTATCGTTGTTGTTGTGGAGTCTTGAACCAATTTTGTAGGTATGGGAATTCAGCATGTTGCTACGTTTGGTCTTAATAGATTTCGTTATGTACAGTAATAAAATATTCAGTTTCAGTTATGATTCTAATATCAATTACTAGTTTGTTAAAGTATCTTACTCTCCATAGGTTACTTTTTTCACATTCTTGTCCACTTGGCCTTTATACTCCCGGGGCTACGCTAATTAGTTACGTTCTGCAGGATCGTGTGCGGACAGAGACTTACAGGACAGCCATTTTACAACATCGGAGTCATATTGAAGGCAAAGTAAGTAAACATTTTCTGTTTTTCGTTTTAGAATCTTGATTGATATTAAACTGTTAAATCAACATTTAACAGTTTAAGCCATTTAGGAAACTCATTTTTTGCAGATCGTAGGACTTTCTTCAATAGGGGTTCTTTTAGTTAACGCTATGTTGCATGTTAAAGACATATGATATGTGTTTAAATTTGTTTTATGGTAAAGATTATGTATCCAATGTATCGTATTTCACTAGTCAAAATTTTAGTTAACCTTTTTATGGATGCATGGATGTGGAAGCAATTATTTTTGTGTGTGTTCAACATGATTTTAAGTTCATCTTTTCACTGTAAGTTGTATTCTTTTAACTCAACGTTGCACTCTTGTACCATAGGTGGTTGTGGATGTTGGCTGTGGCACAGGCATCCTTTCAATATTTTGTGCTCAGGCGGGCGCGAAACGAGTAAGATTTATAATGGTTTAACCAGTGATTTAATTTAAGTTAATACCCTTATTTCTTCTTTATTAATTGTCACTGCAACTTTCTAAGGCTTTCCGAATACTCTCTTACTATAGCAAGAAAATGTTGATTATTTCATTTTCATTTATAGTTTGTTTGGTATCTTACAAGCTTTCTCTTTCTTGTTTACCAGGTTTATGCAGTGGATGCCAGTGAGATAGCATTGCAGGTACATTTTGCAATTTTTTAGCAGTTTGGCCTATTTAGCCTGATTGAGGTTTTGATGTAGGTATATCTTGAATGATGTACATATCTCCGTTCTCTTCATATCTTTTTATCAGATAAAGAGTTACTGCTTTTTTTGTTGGTCATCATATATACCTATTGGGGTTAAAGTTTGGTTTCTTTATTGCTCATTCATAGTCTGTAGACCTTGTGATTTACTATATCTTTTTCGCAAATTCATCCTATCACAATTAATGTTATCATCATTTGTCACTGGCACAGCACTGAATTGCTTGGATGGTTGCCTTTGCATACCTACACACATACATACAATGGCGTACTTGCATACACGCACATATATACGTACACACAAATATACATATATGCTTAGTCTCTTGCAAAAGCCTTAAAGTTCATATAATGATGTTTCCATTATAATGTTTCATTGAAATTTTGAACCAGGCAAATGAAGTTGTGAAGGCAAATAACCTCTCTGACAAAGTCATTGTTTTACATGGACGTGTTGAGGTAAATATTCATAAACAACACAAGTTGGTTCTTATACTTATTTTATGATATACTTCTTTAGTTATCATAGTATCTTTCTGAAGGGTGTTTTTTAATTTCCTAGATATTAGTATCCAAATTATCTTCAATTTCCATCAATATTTTGCTAAGAAATTAGTTTCTGGGTAGTGAACCAATAATTTGAACATGAATGATCATATCTTTTAATGTTTTTTATTCTCCACGCGCAGGATGTTCAAATTGATGAAGAGGTTGATGTTATAATTTCAGAGTGGATGGGTTATATGCTTCTCTACGAGGTAAGTATCTAATTGTCTTGTTTTTGACACAAGTTACTTCTCTACGAGGTAAGTAACATTATATGCTTCTATTTGTATTTGATATCTAATATGTTGTATTGTAGAGCATGCTTGGGAGTGTGATTGTTGCCAGAGACCGCTGGCTAAAACCTGGCGGTCTTATTCTTCCTTCAAATGCTGTGGTATACCATCCTTTTTGTTTATTATTGTCGATAGGCGTAACTGTTAAACAATAAAGTTCACTCATGATTTCATGAATTTCTAAATCCTTTTTGTTGTATTAACTGCAGCTATACATGGCCCCTGTAACGCATCCTGACAGATATGCAGAAAGTATTGATTTCTGGCGCAATGTCTATGGGATTGATAGTGAGTAAAAACATAAACTCTATTTCATGTGAAAAAAGTGATTATTTTATGCTATATCTTATTTCATGACTTCTGCCTTGCCCCTAAGGTTGTTCTCGTTTACATATCTATTGTAAATGAGTTGAAATTTGGTTTAATGCAGTGTCTCCAATATTGCCATTGGCAAAACAGTGTGCCTTTGAAGAGCCCTGCGTCGAAACAATCAGTGGAGAAAGCGTTCTTACATGGCCACATGTGGTTAGTTTTCTGTCATATTCTCTTTAGCTGAACCTTTTTTTAACGATAAAAGATTAAAAAAATAAAAATTCTTAATGTCATGTAGTTCTGAAAAATCATAATGTTACTCGTGATTTGATAGTTGTTGTACCATGTCATCCTATTATGCAGGTAAAGCATGTGGATTGTTATACAATCACATATCAAGAGTTGCAATCTGTTACAGCAAGCTTTAAGTTTCAATCTATGATGCGAGGTGTGTTCCCTTATATTATTACTTGTATCATACGATCCACACTAACATAGAACCAAATCATTTCATTTGAAGTACTTATAAGTAAAAATAGCATTCGTTAATCAGTTAATGTTTGTTTTTCTTTGATTTCAGCTCCACTCCATGGGTTTGCCTTTTGGTTTGATGTCGAGTTTAGTGGACCTGCTAACAATGAGGAAGCATCCTCGCTTACAGAGCCCCCCAAAACAAACCCTTCTGGTAGTCATCGAAGGAAGCGTGCCCATCCTGATGAAGCACTTGTTCTCTCCACTGCACCCGAGGATCCTCCTACACATTGGCAACAGGTACATTGTATGGTTACAGGTGTCAAAGTGGACGGGCTAGGTAACGGGTCAAAACGAGTAACTTGAAGTACATGTTGGCTCAGGTTGGGCTGACCTGAAACATTTTCTGCTTTTTAAAAATAATGGTTAAGGTGTAGATTATAATTTAAAAACTATTCTATCACATTAACAATTTTTTAAATAAAGCGATTTTGGAGGTTGTATACTTGTATTCACTAAAGGCACAGTTTAATCTTTAAATCTTACCCATCTGACCCCAAAAATAGAATAATAAATCAGTGGGTTCATATCTGCTCATCTTTTTTTATTGATTTTTACATTCTTTTTGTTGGCAGACAATGGTATACTTCTATGATCCAATAGATGTTGAGCAGGATCAGGTTATTGACGGCTCCGTTACATTAACACAAAGCAAAGAGAATGCTCGGTTCATGAACATTCATCTTGAATATGCGTGAGTTACTGATTATAAATAGTTATAAAGGCCTCAATTACAGTTGGCATTTTTTTTACCCAATTACTCGTTGATGGGTCAATACAGGCTATGTTTTATGTCAAGCAGGTTAATGGGTAAAGTAAAAACAAATATTTAAGAAGGGTTGAAAGCCGCCTTGGTGCAAATTTAGTGCTACAATGCATAAAAACCTCTGAATCATCGTAGTCTAAATTTGATGTTATAAAATCAAAAAGTTAAAAGTTTTTAATATAATATAGTTTTGTAATTCTATTTGACGCCGTGATTATATTTTAAAAATAATTACAAATAAGGACAATTAAGTGTTTTGGCCTTTCAGGTCAAGCCAACTTAACACAATCCATTTCAACCCATACGAAATTAACCCGTATTGATCTGGCTTAATCCACCTGTTTGGCCACCTCTAGCTTCAATGTTTGCTAAAATAACAGTTATGTGTTTTGACCATGTTTCTTGCAGTTCAGGTGGTCGATCATTTGTTAAGGAATGTGTATTGCGTTGACCCTGTCAGAATTGACACTGTAGTTTGATTTTAGGCAGCTGAAGCTTCTATTGATCCCAATTTGGGGTTTTTATTGTTTTTCACGGTGAACCCTTTGAAGGAATAGTCTTCATTTGTGTTTGTAGCTAGGTTGAATTTTAGGATGAGTGTAAGATTTGTACGGATTGATCAATGAATTTAGCGGCTATTTGGACATGAGATGGTATCTGGGTTCGTGTTTGGGATTAAGCTGCACTTTGTCATTTGTCATTTTTATGGGTCTGAGTGTAACTGTAAAAGACCAAAAAGGGGTCATAAGGACATACCTCATCTATTAATTCATTAGATTAATGCAACTTATCTTTCGATCTATCCTGAAGAATTGATCTATATTAATTTCGTGAGCTGATTTATAAGATGTTTGTTAGTTTGCTTTGTTACAGGCTTATGCTAATTGTGTTTGTTGACAACAAATAAGCTCTTTCAATTGTTTGAATAGGGTAAACAACGAATGCTTATCTATTTATGTTTAGGATGAGTTAAGTTGTTTTTAATGAGCCAACTGAAGATGATTTTTCTTATCAACTATGATTTGATCATAATGTTTGAGCAACGCTATACCCGTACATATTTTTTTAAAAAACTTTCACATGCATATGTGGCATGTGAGCAGTGAGTACCAATTACATTGCATCATATGTTCTCTTTTTTATCAATTACATTGTATCAACTTATCTTTGGATCTATCCTGAAGAATTGATCTATATTAATTTCGTACTAGAGAAACCGATTTGACCAAAAACATGTTAATGTTAAAGACGTCTTATTCCCGCTGTGTAAATATCGTATATAATCATTTATATGGTTGACTTGGCTAAAGGTCAGCGACAAATATATTACTTCTTAATCAACTAAGTATATGTGCCGAGTTGAGCATTGCAGTTTTCATTCAAACCAATTTCATAGTCTTCTTTTGAACGAATTTCATAGTCTATTGATGCTTAATAAGTAACAACTTGACATACACCACAAAGAAATAAATAAACATCTTTCTTTAACATATTCAAAATTTCATATCGCGAAAGACATCACATATCACATTTATTCAAAAGAACAAAAAAAAGTGGGAAAAGGTAGGCCTTTTAAGCAGTTGTGGAGTACTTCACTAAACCAAACCTATATATTTCAAAAAAAACCTCAAAAACGTCATATTTGAAGTGCATCTGCAATAGATCCAGCCAACGTTAAAACTTCAAAAGGAGCTTTGTTTGCAATGTCTTTTACAGTAGGAGCACACGAGTCTGTAATCCAAAAGTACTCAAACGCCTTGTTTGAGTTTTCTGAAAACAAATATAAACATCTGTCAACTACATTGCTAGCATAAAAAAAGAGTTGGGTGTGGCGACTTTGACCCATTTACTTATAATTTATAAATGGGTCAATTTGGGTTGCGTTTGATCTCAACCCATGCTATAAAACGGGTCAAGCAGATTGAATCATTGAAGGTCCCGAAAGTATATTTTTTTATCCATATAGTCTCCTAAATAATATAATCCAGAGATTTATATTATTATCACATTATAAATGTAGAAGAAAAAACTATGACAAAAAAAAAGTTTGCGGTCAAACATCTCACCCAGCCCATCTAAAAAATGACATTTTCAACCCATTTCCTGACCCGCCCATCTTGGCAGTCTAACTGAACATATACTCGTAATTATCTTACCACCATCTGTGTGAATAAATCTCTCCCATGATCTTTTAGGGAACACTGCATGAGTAACATAAGCACTGACCTTGGTCGCTCCATGGGCTGCCAAAACTTTCTGCATAACAAAAACACAAAAAATAGGATTGATGGCATAATGGCATGGGATGGTAATTTTCGAATTTCACATGGGATGGTATGTAATATTGAAATGTATCAATAGCAAAATGGAATTTAAATACTTGTGATAAACAAATGTACCTGGCATTCAATTAGAGTACCTCCGGACTGTACCAAATCATCAACAATTACAACATGACGACCCTCACAATCACCCTCTTTTATTCGGACTATCCTTTTATCACCTTCCCGAACTTTTGTACAAACTACCTGTTATTTCCAAAGCATTATCACGTGTGTTTAGAGGTGGCAACTTTAAACCACTTACACACGATCAAAAAGTCACCCTAAGTTTATTACTGTATTAATGTATACAGTGACAAAATTCTCCAAAATCACTTTACTTAAAAAAAATAATAAAATAACTGGAAAAAAAATCCAGGTGAACCCAACACGACCTTCATAAGATTACCCATTTTGACCCGTTACACAACCCACCCAATATTTAACATTTTAATCTCTAAAAATGCTAGTATATGAAACTATAACTAATCTCCTTTCTTTTTAAGAATAGAAAATAATAACACCCACCGTGGGAAAGTGATCTAACTGTTTGTGGAAGCGCTTCCAAGCTCCATCATCAGGAAAGGCGATCACAACCTGAGAACCATTTTTATAAAAATATTCAATATAGATTACTATCTGAAAGTTGATGCTCTGACATGACATGAAAGCTTATAAATATATTAGGTGCTAACATTATCAGCATCAGGAAGTTGGTGAAGACGTTGCTTTAAGAGAGGCATCCCGGTTTCAAAGAGAGGTAAGACATGGTCCCCAAAGTAAAATCTTTCCTGCACAAACAAAACAGTGGCATAAAATGTATAAGAATGATCATTACACATATTCACGAAACTATGATATGAAACTACAAAAGAATAAATAAAGGTCCATGTTTATATAAACTTCCACATATAGGGTGTTTGGAACTCTGGACTTACATTTGGGATACTGGTACAATAATCAGTTTATAACGTTTAGGGAAACAGGTTTCGTTTTTTTCTTTATTTTATTAATTAATTTCTTAAATTCAGAACACTCAAACATATTCTTTAATTATTGCTATTTCAAAAAGACAGTAGTACATCCAAATACCATCTCCAACAACCTGCGTATTACCATTCTTTAGTATCACATAATGTTTACAAAACTGTAAGTGTCCTAAGCAGGGACGGAGCCAGTAGGGGGGCTAGAGGGTGCTCGGCCACCCCCAACTGGTCCACCTTATAGCGTTAACAGTGGCGGAACAACCTAGTGTTTTGAGGTTTTTTCAGAATCTGCCCCCCTTAACTTCTTGGTCTGAAATTTAAAATAAGTTTTAGAGAGAATATGGATCGGATGCTAAGCTTTTTAAAGCATAGCAGATTGTGAAATGTGAGAAAGATTGTTGACTTGGGGAAGATGAAGTAGTGTGCATTTTATATTAATATAAAAAGGGTAACGTATAAGATATGCTCTAGTCACGTGGGTTGCATTTAAAGAGCATGGGAGTGACACATTTTGAAATAGCAGTATTTCTTTTGCTTTTTTTATCCATTTTTTTCAATCTAGTCTTACATCTTCTTATCTTAGTTTATTAATGTAACTTTTAGATTATTTTGACTTATATTATGTTTAAATAAATTTTTTTGTAGTGTGTTATATAATTTTAGACCGTTATAGATTCATTTTTGTTAAAAGGCTCTCTAAAGAAGTTAAAACAAGTGACACTCTTTTCGCAAGGAATTGTATGTTCTCCCAGAAAAAAATTTGTACGTTACTACCGGAAAAAAATGAGCCCCCCTTAATACAATTTTCTGGCTCCGTCCCTGGTCCTAAGGGACTGAGGTGAGGGATTCACTCTCATCCGTTGTACTTCAATATTTGTTTGGTTAATATATTTTACCAGGGGGTGCAGGATTACTCCCCTTTACCCATAATGTTTACAAAACACACATCCAAACACCCATAAATTCAGCATTAAAAGTACACAGAAACATGAAGCATTTTCAATTAGGAAACCGACCTGCAAAGCATGTATGTCATATATAACTAAGCTTGTAGGACCACCTCTCGATACAGGAATATTTGATAGTATTCTTGCCATTGTAAAAGCAGTTGCTACATCCCCTTCTTCTTCCATTCTTTCAAAAGAACCCGTTGGAAAAAAGGGTAACACCAAAGTGAAAGAAGCAACAAAAAGCCTTGGTAGTGCAAATATAACAGAAAGCTGCTCAAAAATGACAGCTGGCGAGCTGAATGATGCAAGAAACGCAACATGCTGGCCTCTGATATCTTGTGCGTTGTTTATGAATAAGTTGGGAAACCCATCATCAAAACTCCTAAAAAATAAAACAAAATTAATAACATGCGGTGTGTTTTGAAATTTGATTTTTTGATACTAAATTACCGAAATCAGATAACTAACTGAATAAAAAAGGCTACAGGAAATAGTCTTTGGATGTGCTTCTATTATTTGAAACTGTAACAAGATAATAAGTGGTTTGAATGTTCGGCAAATTCTGATTATGTTAAGAAACTGATGGATTAAATAACCAAAAGACATCAATATGAAGAACAAAGATATGTCTTGTGAGCTGAGGGTAAAATTTACTCAAATTAGTAAATACAAAAGGTACATTTTTTATTTTGTTTTACCCTTTAATAATCAGTTTTGTTAGAGCTGAAACAATAGTTTTTATGTATCAAAAACTGATTATATGTCCCAAATCATCAGAAGTAAACTTTGTTTATCTGAACATTAAAGCAGATTATTGTGGAGTCAAGTCACAATATTTGGATTCAAATGCACATTCCCTGCGTAAAGAAAACTATTTTTTAAATGCAGAAACCAAAAGTAAAAATTGATGGGTGAAACTGTATACATGGGAAGGGAGAATGCCCGATTAGTTGATTACTATGTAGTTGTTTGGTATCGCATTTGCAAACTAATTACTTGTTTAGTGCATATTCAAATAGTAGAGATTTACTTTCAAGTGTTTGCAAGGAGGCAAATTGATTATACTATTTAAGGGTCAAATAAGCAATTTTGACACAATTGATTACGCAGGGTGAAAACTAAACTATCCTTTTGTTTGAAACCCAAAAACTTTCTACTCATCAGACATAAGTACATAACGTTCCAATCTTTTCCCCTCACTTAATTAATTAGTAACTGCATTTGATATATAAACTGAAGCCTTAACTCTATGAAAGCTAATCATATTCACATCACAAAACCCATTAACCACCAATACTGCCTCTACCTACCCTGCTTCCTCAATTCTCCAATCTCTACAGCTCTAAATAATACCATCAGTCGTAGACATGATTGTACCAAATCGCCGGGAAGTGCACTGAACTTCCATATCTGACCACAGTCAACTCATATTCAACTTATATAACACCTTTTACCTCATCCTTCTAGGTAACAATCACCTAAATGACAGCCCTCACCCCAAATTAACATCCGCACTCATGTTATTGATACCGTGGATTAGGCAAAATAAGAAGACAACGAAAAAAATACTATTAATGTCAGTTTGTCTCCAATCGTCTTTTACATAATAATTAGCCATAGGTCAAATCCTTGACATATTAGGATGTGTCAACATATTAAGATGTCAAGAATCTTGATTTCCCCAAACCATTTTGTAATCATGATTAAGGATGCAAAGACGCCTACAGAGTCCAATTCATCTCACCTTATCCACAGTATTAATAACACAACACAAATAAGATGGGGTTTGATTACACCAATGCTCATTTCCGAAAAGGATAAGGAAGGAGACGCGTTAAATATAACTTAAATATGATCAAAATCTATACAAAAGTTCCAGTTCATTTCCTACACGTTTGTAACATCATGTCAGTGACTAATGGAATGTTATCAAATAATCAAGGACGGCGACCAAGTGTACAGACAAAAAAAGTCGTTAATGAATTGTAGTATCTGAATGTGATGAACTATCACGTCGTAGTGATACGGATAATGGATCAAAACTCAAAAACCATCACTAAGATACTAGAACGGTACCCGCGCACTGTGACTATATTTTGCATTATTTGGTTATTCGGTTACACATTGAGTTGTTTTTATGTTTTATAAGTAGAGATGGTAGATATAGTTAAGCTAAATAATTTTAGTTTGAACAACGAACCTGCTTCCTAACAAACTTCCTAACCAACGTGTTTCCTAACCAATTAATTTGGAAATCCTTCCATAATAAGCAAGTAAAAGTATGAATTTTAAGCCTTTCTAATTATAGAAAAGTCCCAAATACATTATATAGTAGTATGGATTTTATATTTTATAAACCCTCATATGATTTTTCATTCTAAACAAACTGATCATGATTTACGCATTTCCCACCAACCAAAAAACATTCAACAATTACATTGCATGATCAGGGTTTTCATTAAAAAAACATCTAGCTAGTTAAACCCTAACCTGAGACAATTATATTTTTCATCTAATGTTTTATAACTCTATCACATGTCTAGTAACCTTAATATTTTATCATAGCTGTAACTATAATACTCTACTATATATACCCATATGAAAAAAGACTAATAAAAGAGTGAAAAAAACAAGAAAATGAAAAAACCTCCAGTTGATGGATTGGAGCTGAATAAGATCAGATTGAGCAGAGATTTTGTGGGCAAGTTCTTGAGATTCCAAACAGTAGAATAGTAGCACTTGTTTCTTGTTGGGTTTTTCCATTTTTATATATATCTTCTACCTGCGGCCCTCTGTTTAGTTTTTAGTGTGGGAGAACTTGTTTTCCTTTCAATAGGGTTTAAACTTTAAAGAGTTTACGATTGGTTTTTCACTTTTTCTAGCAAGTCAATTCCATATTTCCTAAAAAATAGACATAGTAAAGGCTAAAGAGGGATTTACCTTCATTTTATTAGCTACGTCAACTTTCGGCGATTGATTGGCACAGTAAGACGACCTACACTACAAAAAACATACTCTACAAAAATACATTTTATATTTAATAATAATAATAATAATAATAATAATAATAATAATAATAATAATAATAATAAAAAAAAAAAAAAAAAAAAAAACAACGATCGAGGTCGCTTAGACGATCTCAATCTCCCAACATTTGCAATCGATCGATGTGCCACACTAAGAATTGATCGATCATGTCCAGGATTGATCGATTGTATATTTGTTACTGTGAAGAGCCTAAGGTCATATTTACACAAAAACTCACTTGGGTGAGTTCGCAAGTTTAAAAAGTTGTGGAGGTTAATCATATTTCTCACAAGGGTCTATGGTCATATTTCCCACCCATTTATCAAGCCAAAACATAGTAGACAATCCGTTCCCAATCTTTTTCCCTATCGTACCCACAAACAAAATATTAATTTTTTCTAGATCCCTCCCGACCCTTATAATGTCCCCCTATGTCCTAATAAAACCCTTGTTTTGTATTTCTCTAAACCCGCCATCAATCTCGTATATACTTTTAATGATTCTAACCCATAATGATTCCGATTCTATTCTAAACTGCCACCATCACTTTTCAAATAATCCAGTTCCGTGCTTTAATTTGGGAGGAAAAATTATTTTTATTATCCTTCTTATTTAATCATAACTTTATACTACCAATAATAAAGGTGCCACAGTCAAAATTGTTCAACACTTTGTCCCACTAAACCCATGACATTTTTTTGTTCTCTTCATCCCCACGCAAAAAAAATAATAATAAAATAAAATAAAATAAAAACTCGCCTTATTTAAGACACTGGGGCACGAAACAATGAGAAAAAAATACAACGACATGCTATCAAGAACAAATCGAACCAAGGTCAACCTTGCATCAAAAGAGATTTTTTATTTTTTTTATTTTATTTTTATTTTGCTTTCCAATCCGAAAGTTTATTTTTAAACTTCTCGATAATATTTTTGCAATTATCACACCTTCTCATGTTCATGCCAATTGGTAACCCAAGATATACCAATGGTAACTTTTCGGATAAACATACCATCCCATGAGCAAAACACTTTTCACCTCCTCCATGTTGACCCCTATACCATATGCTTTATATATATATATATATATATATATATATATATATATATATATATATATATATATATATATATATATATATATATATATATAGGGGGCTTTATTTTCATAACCCTGTTAAGTGCGGGAACTGCGAGAACTCCAATTTTGCATTAGAAAACATGTTGTTCATATAAAACATGTATGTTTTCTTACATACACTTTAATACAAATACCTGCGTAACATACATGTTCATATAAAACCATTTTGCATTGATATGTTGCACTTAATAGGGTTTTATATGAACATGTATGTTATGCAGGTATGTGTATTAAGGTGTATGTAAGAAAACATACATGTTTTATATGAACATGCATGTTTTCTAATGCAAAATTGGAGTTCTCGCAGTTCCCGCACTTAACAGGGTTCTGAAAATAAAGATACAATATATATATATATATATATATATATATATATATATATATATATATATATATATATATATATATATATATATATATATATATATATATAGTAAGGATCAAATGAGAAATATAATTAAGATAAGAAGAATGAGAAGAAACCACAACCACAAATATTAGATGCATCCATGAAAATATATGCATCTCCTTATTATTTCTCTTTTCTTATTTGAAATATGTGGTTACAATTTCTTCTCACTCTTCTCATTTCAATAATTCTTCTCACTAGATCCATACTATATATATATATATATATATATATATATATATATATATGGGTTTTATTTTCAGAATCCTATTAAGTGCGAGAACCCTTCTAAACCAATGAGATTATTTTATATATTAAAAATTATTAATAATTCAAAAGGGCATTATAGTAAAATACAATTTTAATATTCTTTTCGAATTTCCTTAATAAATTCGGATTTTAAATATTACAAAATTATCAGTTTTTTTTTTTTTTTTTTTTTTTTTTTTTAGCATGGTTCCAAAATATTAAATGTGCATATATGTTTTTTGTTAAGAAAAGATGAGGTGCATGTATGTTTTTTAAATAATGTAAATTACAATATGTTTATAGTATGTAATTGTTTAAACTTTTTCTATCAACCTATCAATATTTTTGTCTAACGATTAATTTTTTTGAAAGTTTGAAACACAAATCAAAGAACATAAACATTTATAAAATAGAAAACAAGATTCATAAATTTATATGTTACATTCCATTTAATTACAAATACAAAAAAAACACATGAAATAATCGCATCTTTTCAAAAATGACAAATTATCTTCATGTACAAATATGTTCATGAACTTCCAGGTCTTCAATTATCATCATCAACTTCCATGTCTTCAATTATCATCATTTTCATTAATCTGAAAGAATAATACATAGAAACAATTAAACTACAAATAAAACAAATAGAAAATGAAATTTTCAAGAATTTTACACTAGAAAAAGAGGGTACCATTTTTTAGATTTTATGTTAACCTTTGAACACATATGCACCTTTTAAATTAACTTTAAAACTGTTAGGTCACGATTTTAATAACATAATCACTAATAGATCTAGAGAGAGAAAGAGAGTAGAGAGAGAGAGAGTGGAAGGAACTCTTAAGAATGAAAATGAAAGAAAATGAAATTACCAAAAGAACCAACCCCCTCAAAGGAGGGGTTACAATACTATTTATAGGTGAGGACTAGGGCAACACTCCCTTCCTCCCTATCTAATAAATAGAAATGGGCTTAAGGCCCATGGGCTTGCTACATAAGCCTTAAGATTAAATAAACATACAAGCCTTAGCAACCTATTACAAAGTAAATGACCGAGACTTGATAAATAGTAAAACTATGTTCCCAACAATCTCCCCCTAAGGGTCGGTCATCAAGGTTGCTTGACGTCTTCGTCTTAATCTTTGACTTTCGATGCTTTAGACGTCTTCTAAATCATTAATCGTTCTTTGTTCTTGGTTGATGTAGATGTGATCATCTTATTACAAAATGTAATGACCGAGACTTGAATAAATATAAAAGTACGTTCCCAACAATCTCCCCCTAAGGGTCGGTCATCACGGCTGCTTGACGTCTTCTTCTTTGTCTTTGACTTTTGACTCGTATAACTTAAGACGTCTTCAAAAGAGTGTGGGTGTTCTTTTGCTTCATTGTTCATTGTTCGTAATAGATGTGGTAGTGATCATCTTATGAAGTTATCTGCCATGCGTCACTTCTGCGTCTGTGGTGGTCGTCGTCCATTCCAACATGCTCATACACCTTTGAACTTAGACATTCACATGCACGTAGTTCCCTTTCATTCACATAGATCTTTAGTCCTTAAACTTTGTAGATTCTTCTTTTTGGCGTAGAATCTAATTTTGAACATTGTGTTGCTTAGATCTTTGAGGGAGCTTTTGTTGACTTCAAGATGTATGTATGAGCATGCGGAATCAGTCTCCATGGAGATGATATGTCCCTGAAAGTAAACAGTTAGCAATAAACAACCGGTACTTACAGATAAGAAATTAGAGATCGTCAACAGCATAGTGTGAAGACTCCTTCTAACCCTTATCAAGGCCGTTCCCATATCAGATACTCCCGAAAGAGCTTACGAGACCTACTAGGTAGCTCAATGACTGGGTGAGTCGCTGGGGATCACTCCACGACTGTAGACCGTTAGAAACCACCGCAAACACTAAGCGTAACCCTTGTAGGGTTACCAAAGTGACCTGCTGTCAGGGCTGTTTGATGTTGACCCTGGCAGGAATTTCCGTTCAATCATTGAGAAATACTTGTGTAATTCTCTCATAAACATTCTCGGCAGATTGCTAAGATCTGCGAAAGACTCGATAATTTTACAGCTGGTGCCCATTGATGTAGAACACCAGTTGTAGAAATACTAAGTGTTCCTAAGAGATCTTTGATGTATCTCATGGCTCTAGACTCGATAAGTGCTCACTAAGGTTTCCTATACGGAGACTAGGGAGGGGTCTCCTGCTTCAATATCAACTATCTCTAAGAGATAAGTCGATAGATTACACTGGTTCCCCGTGAGAATGAAACAAGTTCTTTAAAGAGAACTTGAGTGGTTAAGAAGGTTTAGTGCATTGCGTCACTGGGTCCATGACGACTTAATCTTCAATACCGGTGTTGCCTTAGCAATAACCAGTAGCATATGAGTTGAACCCGGTGTCTGCCCTAAGGTTGAATCACATGGAGGGCTATTTCTTTTCACCCTTTTCATTACTTTTCTTTTTAATTCTTCAACCCCTTCTTTCTCCTCACATTCTTTACTCCTTTTTTCGTATCATGCCTAAGGACTTCTAGTTCTAACTATTGGTGGTGTCCTTGGGTAGATCCCTCCGGCTTAGGCGGATCATAGGACGGTTATTTCCTAACCTTAGTCACCTTATAACTCCATGACTATCCTATAATTGCCATTGAAACCTTTGAAAATCTCTCAAAGTGTTTGTGCTAATCAAACATTTTGGTTAACACTTTGAGAGTTTTATGTTTATGAAGGGCTCCCCCTTCACATGTGCTCATATGTATTTAATAAATTTGCACATGCGGGAGGAGCGAGCACTTTTTGAATTGATCCACTTTCAGTGAACAAGACCGATTCGAGACACGCTTACATCACTAGTTAGACTAGCTTGAAGTTATTACCCGGCCTGGTCAAGTCCACAGAAAGTTTCTCGAAGCGGTACATTTCTACTAAGACTAATCCTTTTCGAGACACGCTTACGTGGCTAGTTAAAGAGTTCCATTGTCAGCTTTTAGGTGACAACTAGCTCTAGTAACTAACTTGATGTTATTACCCATCGAGGAAAAGTCTTTTCGAATTTACTAACTTTTATGTTTCGTCAATTCCTGGGTAAATCTGAGTCTAGCTCGCATGAGATTTGACGTTTCAGCAACTTTTAACTTTCATATTTTAATCACTTTCCTTTTCTCCCCCTCAAAAATAGCATATAAGATGTTGTTTTTTGACAAACATTTGATTAAAATATGCTTTCTGAGTCTTATGGGGAGATATCAACAAGAACTTTTGTTTTCCAATACGATGAATTGTCAAGTGCTCCCCCTCAACAAGTGAATACTCATTGAGGTGAAATACTTGTCTTTTGAGCAGAATTATGAAAATCAGAAAATGTTTGATTAATTCTACTCAAAAGTAAGAAGCCTTCGCTCCATATATAAGGATTGAGGCACTGAAGCGTACCTCAGGTTCCTTTAATTACAAGCACGGGTTGTACACTGTTATGTGTGCACGAACCATAAAACATGATTTTGACAAAGCATTTTGATTTCAAAATACTCCCCCTCAAAACGAGCATGTGTTTTGACATTTTTTTAAACTGTGGATCGAATTGGGGAGTAAAGATTTGAAAAATCTTGAGCAAAATTTTGAAAAGTTTTGAAAAACCTTTTGAAAAATTTTGAATAAATTTTGCTCAAGATTAAGAGAGTTTTAAGATAAGCTTTGCATGAGAACTTCTTCTTGTTTTCAAGGATAAGTGCGCGTTTGGTTTTAAAGAAAGGTTTAGCAACGCACTTTCCTTTCTTTGAAACCCGAGTTGTACACAGAAATGTGTGCACAAGTCGTTGTTTTGATACAAAATTAGTTTTCTTTAAACGAAGTACTCTCCCTCAAATAATGAATGTTATTCGAGAGACAGTCTTCTTGAGCAGAATTTTGAATCGTATAATAAAATACTTTTTGAAAAGTTCGTGAGACGACTCTGCTCAAGGTTTTAGAAAACACAATCAAGTATTATACAACAAAGAATGCTTGAAATTCAAAACTCTTTTACTGTTGAAAAGTTGTTTGAGACCCGGAGTCTCTCTTTTGAGTTTTAAAATCTGAAAAATATGTCCATCTAAAGTTGAACCTCATGGGTTCTTTTTGAAGATTTGTTTTTGTGATGAATGGAAAACTTCCGGTATTTGGGATGTTCAGATCAGAGACATTCTTTTATTGAAGCCAAAGCATTCCATATTTTGAAGATATGAAAGGTTTTGAATGACTTTGCTTTGGTCTCCACACTTGCTTTACCGGCGTAAGACAAGAGTGTAGAGTTTGGAAAAAAAAATTTCTCACCATTTTGAATCCATTTACCAGTTTAGCCTTTAACACATTTTGTCCTTTGACCTCAAAATATGTTTCATAAGAAACATTTTGTCGAATGTTGAAATTTTGACTTTCAATGGGATGACATGTACTTGCACACAGAGAAAATGCATCAGGCACAAACAAGTATACGGATGAATCAAAAACTCATTCTAAATCAACCTAAGTGCTCAGAATTCTCAAATAAACACACAAGATCACAGATAAATTCATCCTATCACTCGAGATTTTCCAATTATGAAAATGGTTAGGGTTATGATAAGAGTCTAAGCACACTTGTTAGCATCATAATGCCTGAATATTAAACAAACAAACGTCCTAGTAATACCAGCAAAGACATCGACATCGTAAACCCTAAATCACATGATTCTAAACCTATGATGTTCCTAATCAAGCAAACTACACCAATCGAGCATACTTTAGTGTTCTCTAAAGCTATATAAACTAGTTAATTAGACTAAACACATAAAAAATGAAAGCCCTGATTGATAACCCTAGTTTCTGATTATGCCTTTTTGACTGATGAAAACACTTGAAACATTTAGGGAATGATTAGACAACAACCATGAAGAAATTAGAAACTCACAATTATGGAAACAATCGAGGATAAAAATTGTTAGCCTGAATCGTTGAGATTTTAATTATGTGTGAAACTTTTGAGAATATTTGTGAAAACATTGATTAGAGCCCGTTTTATTTTCCATGCAAGATCTTTTTACCTAAGTTTAAGACATTTGTGAATCTTTACTCATTAAAGGTTAATTACTTATCCATTTGAAGTCCAAACTAGATAAATTTGGAATCATTGCAGAAAAAATTTCTTTTCTCCCTCTCGAATTAGCATATATTTTATGAAACCTTTTTGTACATTTTAATTCGAGAGATCACAGAATTTTCTGAAAAAAATGAGTTCTTACTCCGAATGATGAAGAAACATTTTATCCTTGAAGAATTATGATAAAGTGTGCAAACTTCATGATAATGGTTAAAAGTTTTCTCCCCCTCAAAACATGTTCCATTTTGATCGAGTAAAGCAAAATTGTTATTAATGAAGGAACATAGTTTTGAAGTTACGAAGTTTGTACACAAAGAAAGAAGATTTTTTTTTTTTTTTTTTAATATTAAAAGAAAAAAGTTAGATGTTTGACTCACTTAGTTTTAAAGAAAATTTTGTAAAGCATCTGGAGTCAAACACCGCATACCAATATGGTGAACTAAATCAACAAACCTTGATGGAGGTAATAATCTCGCATGTGAGCAGGATCCAAATTGCGTGTAGACGACTCAGTAATGTCAGGAATGAGTTGAGCCGGTGCAAACGGATTAAAGAACGCTTAAAGAACGCCTCTGGGTCATGCTCTGCGGTTTGTGGAACTGATTTAGGTATGGAGTCTTCAGCTGGTTGTCGTGAGTTGGACCCGGTTTGTTCTGTGCTTGTTCGATATGCAATTGGAGGACCGTCTCTCCCAACAGTTGTTGTTGTTTGTTGAGATGAATCAGGTACTTGATGGTGATCAAGATGTGCAGCGGAAATTGGTGAGATCTCAGAAAGACGGTTTTCAATCGTATCATCAAACAATGGAGCAAACAAGGTTTCCTCTTCTTTACGAGTGAGACGATGGTTCAGCCGAAGAATCCGGAAAGTTCAGACTGTTGGATGCGGGTCCTAAGCTGTTGTGCACAGAAGCCATTGCTGAAGTGCTTTTAAACGGTTGATTGCGGGTCCTAAGCTGTTGTGCTCAGAAGCCATTAACATTAAGCGCGGGTCCGAAACTGATTTGTTCCGAAGCCATTCCTGGAGAATCTGTAAAGAAAAAAAGAAGAGACAAAACAGAGAACAAGGATTCCCAAGAGTAAATGGGTTCCAGATGTTAGAAGCATAAAGATGTAGTGTCAATTATCTTCTTGACACTCAAACACACAATACCGATGGTTTTCATTCTTGTCTCAGAGGTAGATGTTGTGGAGATCACATTAGTTTTGGTGCAAATGTCTAAAATCTTTCCTGTAGGAATCCACCTAAGACCAATTGATTTGAAAATTCTACCCGTGGGTACCCACCTAGTGTTAGATCTAGGAGATGTTTTCCTTTTAGATGCAGTTGAATGAAATGTGGGAGCATCACTTCTTTGATAAAACCTACGTCCTATGTTGATCCACTTCTTAGGTTTCTGACTTATGACTTTTGGTTCAACGGGTTTGTTTGTCTTAGTCGATTGAGCCTTTTCAAGTGAATTTCCCTTTTGAAGATATTTTAAAGCACAAACAACATGATTATTTACGCAACTACGCTTAGAAGCTATCCAATTCCTATTAGTTTGTTGATTACTCTTAGGTTTTGGTGTGCTACTACGAGCAGTGTTCTGTACTACAGTGGAAGGCATCACACGAGGTTTTGAACCTAGAATTCCATCCTTTTGAAGTAGTGCCTTTTTTCTAGCCTTTTCTAGATCATAGTTCTTGTACATGTCATATTTGCCATAAAACTCTTTACTTTTAATGCTCGTTTTAGACACTGTTTTCGAACTAATCCTAGAAGAGCCATGTATAATCACGTGTTGAGATTTAGCAGACACAGATGCATTTTCCTTAGGCCAAGAATGTGGAGTGACTGGTTTTGTCAAAATGTTTTTCTCAACAACTTGGGAGGCAAACCGAGGTTTTGAAAATTTAGGTCGTTCAGATTTAAATGCAGTTGGTTGTCTAACCACTGATTGTTTTCTGTTTGTTTGAGAAGGCAGTTTCCCCAAGATTGATGGTTTTGCAAACTTAGTATCCACACTCTGGCCAGTCAGTCTTCTTAATTTGTTTTGTAATGCAGCATGTGCAAACACCTTTTCTTGAATTTGACCTTTTAAAAGCTCATTTTCTTTAACTAATGTATCTACACGTTTTCTTTGTTCATTCAAAAGTTGACCATTGTTGCCCGAATTTGGAGATTCGTTTTGCAATTTAAGTTCAAGCGAGATGCAATGTGCCTCAAGTTTTGAAAAATCTTTCTGAAACTGGGCAATGGTCTTTTTGAGAAGATTGTTTTCAGACTCAAGAGTTTGTTTTGATGTTTCAGTCATTTGATTATCAGGTAAGGACTCAGACTCAGAACGTTTGTCAAGACATTGTACAACATCCTGGTCAACCTCACCTTCATTACTGAAGTTAGGTTGCTCAGATTGTTGTTTCTCATTAGCAGGCATAATGTGATCAACAGTAGATTGTACCTCATCCATGTGCTCTTTGTCAAAGTTGGGTTCAGTGTCATAGATGGGTATGACGTCTTCCTCATTCATCTGTTCTTTGTCAAAGTTGGGCTCTGAGTCATAGAAGGGTATGATCTCTGCACAGTCTGCATCTGTATCATTCCCCAATCTGCTGTTGTCATCCTGCACTTCTGATTCTGTCCCATTGTTATCCATGAAAACCAAATTAGCTTCCAACACATCAACTTTATGAACTTGCTCTTCTTGAATCAGCAACTTCTGTTCATTCACTCTTTGGTCATAATTTCTTCTGTGAAGAATCGTCTTCTCAATCGAATCCAAATCTCGGATCAATATATCTTGGAAAGTTTGAACCTCGATTCGAGTGTATTCAAAAAAATACTCACATGCCATAACACTGTCATAAGAAGAAAACCGAGAATCGATGAACTGCTGAAACTGTTCCTTGATCACTCTGAAGGTGGCCATGGATTCATTCTCGTGAACTTCTTCTGATGCAAGTTGTTTTTCAAGTTGATTCACGATGTCGAACATTGTATTCGTGAAAATGTCAACGTCTTCTCCAAAGAGTGACGAAAATGCCCGTTTGAATCCTTCCTCGGAATGAGTTCGTGCTAAGTCTGTGTTAGAGAGGATCTTGAGGTGTGAATAAAGTGATCTACATTGTTCCATGCATCTCTTCACTAAATATGTCTCTAACACATGCATCAGCGACCTTGATTGATACATTTTCTCTCCGTTTAATCTCACAATTGGATCTTCAGAATCATCAGAATCATGCTCTGGGCATGTATTATTCATGTTAGATTCCTGCATGTTTGCCATTAACATCACATCTGCTGTATCGGTTTCCAAATCTGCTGTATTGGATTCCAAATCTGCATATTCATCATCAGATGGAATATCTCCCATGACCCTTTGCAAAACAGCATTGAGATTACTCCCTTCAACTTCCATTTGACTAAGTGTGGCATTGTATTCAACATTATCGTCAAAGAGTGGAGTTGAATCATAATCTTGATCTTCCACATCTGCAATATTTTCTGTATATGCCAAAAATGCCATGCTCGGTTCGATAAGATCTTCTTCATCATCAGAATCTTTCATTGTGTATAAGCATTCAGAAGTTGAAGTCATAGCGCCATTGCCTTTCTTAGAAGATACTTGACTCAGCTTCACAAGATTTTGCAGAAGAGATTGCACATTATTATGTAGTGTAGCAGGATGGTACTGTGGAATGAAGAAAGGCTCAGGTGCATTCGGAGGATTGAAGAAGAGACCATTTGGAGTGTAAATTAAGGATCCATGGTCAACAGATGGAGCAGGGAGAATGGTCTTCAGAGGATTCATGCTTAAACAGGATTCAAGAATTTGCATCATTCTGATGTGATGAAGTTCTTCTGTACGATGCATAGCTTCAAGATATTTCCACATTTCATAAGCACTGGCTTGAAAGTCCATATTCATGTAAATTGAATTGGGAAGGGCTAATGTCATGAACCATGCAACCTGATGGTCAGCATCGTACTGAGCAAGTTCAGTAGCATTCAAATCTTCATCAGTTTGTAGTCTGATAATCCCTGTTGAGTCAACAAGAGATATCATTTTGTATGGACCATCTTGAATGGATTTAAGCATGAGATCTGCAGCAGGACGATCTGTGAGCCATTATAGAAATCTCCGTTTCCAAATAGTATACGTTCCTGGTAGCAACATTGGAGGCCTTGATTCATTGCCAAAGAGCAGAACATGGCAAATGAGGGAGCTGTGACTTTGTTGTTGATGATACTGTTGCTGATGAGAAGGAAGGTAGTTGGAAGAAGGTACTGTTGCTGATGACTGCTGCTGATGAGAATATTCATGAGGAAGATAGTTGGAAGAAGGTGATTGAGACATTGTAAATGACATTTCTCTCCCCCTTGATTGTTGCGACGAAATCGAAATAATCAAACCAAAATGTCACACGCAAGGTCGAAATAGTGAAATCAGATTTTCCCTCCAAAATTAATTTGAAAAATTTTCTGTTCCAAAAGGTTGAAAATCACTATAAAATGCCATTCTAATGTCACAGGGAAAAATTTGAGTTTAAAAAATTTTGCCGCCAAATTTCACCGAAAAAATTTGAATTTTTTGCCGAAAAATTTGAATTTTGGGTCAAAATTTTCAACGTTATTCCAAAATTTAAATTTCGCATAAAAATTGAACGTTTAGTTTGAATTTTGGGTCCAAAATTTAAATTTTCAACGTTATTCCAAAATTTAAATTTCGCGTAAAATTTGAATTTTGGGTCATTTTTTTTTTTTGAAATCAAGAAGAGAAAGATAAGATGGAAAAAACTTTGATTAGATTAGAAGATGAGATTATGTTAAAATGGATCGTAAAGATAAATAAAGGTTGTGATTAGATATGATATCAAACTCGGTAAGTGTTTAGGGTTTCTAACTTGATAAGTTCTTTGGGTTTCTAACTCGATAAGTTAGGTATGGTGCTAACTCGATAGTCACAACTGTTTCAAACTCGATAACCTTTAATATTACTCCAAACTCGATAACATTAAGGTCATTAAACTCGATAAACATGTAGGTTGTCAAACTCGATAAGTCCAGATGATAGTCCAAACTCGATAAGTCTAGATGGTGGTCCAAACTCGATAAGTCCAGATGGATGTCCAAACTCGATAAGTCTAGGTAGTGGACCAAACTCGATAAGTAAAGCAAATCCCCTAACTCGATAAGTTAATGAAATTTTTGGCAGAGTATCCCCTTAGAAGGTAGCTACACTGATCCTAACTCGGTAAACGATTAGGTAAACAAGGCTAACTCGCCAAAATCCAAACTCGATAAAGTCTTTAAAAAAAACACCTAACTCGATAGTTATTTGTGATCCTAACTCGATATGACTTAAGAACCCCTAACTCGATAGGTATTAGTGATCCTAACTCGATATGACTTAAGAACCCCTAACTCGATAGGTATTTGTGCACCTAACTCGATAGTGTAAAACCTAACTCGATAGTTATTTGTGATCCTAACTCGATATGACTTAAGAACCCCTAACTCGATAGGTATTTGTGCACCTAACTCGATAGATTAAGCACCTAACTTGATAGTTTAAGCACCTAACTCGACAGTTTAAGCACCTAACTCAATAGTATAAAGACACCTAACTCGATAGAACAGAAAATAACCCCTAACTCGATAGAAACTTCGATGAACAGTACCACGCTTTATAAGAAAAATTACTTTAAAAAACCAAGTTATTCTACCAAATCAAACCTAAATCAACCTATATTATCCCTTGGCGAATGATACCACTTGTTAGGTCATGATTTTAATAACATAATCACTAATAGATCTAGAGAGAGAAAGAGAGTAGAGAGAGAGAGAGTGGAAGGAACTCTTAAGAATGAAAATGAAAGAAAATGAAATTACCAAGAGAACCAACCCCCTCAAAGGAGGGGTTACAATACTATTTATAGGTGAGGACTAGGGCAACACTCCCTTCCTCCCTATCTAATAAATAGAAATGGGCTTAAGGCCCATGGGCTTGCTACATAAGCCTTAAGATTAAATAAACATACAAGCCTTAGCAACCTATTACAAAGTAAATGACCGAGACTTGATAAATAGTAAAACTACGTTCCCAACAAAAACACGTATGCACCATTCTTTAAAACACGTATAAAACATACATGTTATAAAACATACTTGTTTTGAACATACATGTTTAGAAGCATTCAAGTTTTAAAATGTACATGTTATAAAACATACATGTTTTGAACATACTTTTTTTTATCTACATGAACTAATGATCATTTAAAACAAAACGACATATTTTTTTTAATCCTACGAACTTTTATTTCCAAGGACTACATAAGTCATGAGAATCAACTAGGCTCGTTAGCAACATAAATTATAGATCAGATAAAGAGGGCATGATAATAATAATATAAATTAGTATGTTGTTAAGCTTACTATCAAAATAAAAGAACCTTTGGTTGTCAGATAAATGAAGCGTGGCACCCTGAATGCAATTAAAATACAGAGCATTGTCACCATTGTCAACAAAGACCCATGAACAAGACTTGTAACCTTTTTTCAATCACAATAATCAACTGAGTTAATTAAAGATTGAAAAGGGTTTTAGTTTTTTATATAAACAATATTTCATTCTCAGGTCGAAAGGCAACAAAAATTCAATTCGAAGTCAATTTTTTTTAGATCGAAAAAAAAAAACATTCGATTAACATATGTTAAATCGAAATAAATGAGACAATATTACCTGGTTGTAACTCTTCGGGCTTTGTTAATAATCACGAACCCTTTTCAAATAATATATATTTCGAACAAATAACACTGATTTTATTAGGGAGGGAAGCAGTGAAAGATGGTGGTGTAGGAAGGAGATATAGAGAGAGAGGGCGACTAGGGTTTCTAGGGGAAGGAAGCAGTTATGTGAGAACCAGAGATAGGAAGACGTGTTCTCAAAATTAATATCTAATTAATAATGAACAATTACAAAAATATAATTTTGTATTCCCTAAAATACCCTTCGAGCATTTCAAAAATTAATCTAGTGTTTTACTTTATTATATTTGTGGCACAAGTGATCTTACCCCTTGATCAACAAATCCAATGGCTAAAAGAAGGTTCTCGCAGTTCCCGCACTTAACAGAATTCTGAAAATAAAGATACACTCTCTCTCTCTCTCTCTCTCTCTCTCTCTCTCTCTCTATATATATATATATATATATATATATATATATATATATATATATATATATATATATATATATATTAATTCCGACGCTTGGTGTATGCATTGCATAATTCTCATTTAATTTTTTGCGTTTCGCAAAATCACTCTTCAAAAAATATTGTATCATCCGCGTATTGTAAATGTGATATAAGACCTTTTGTTGGGGAACCATTCACTCTAATCGAAAGTTTAGATGATTTTAAACAAGAGTTGATCCATTTACACCTCCTTTCACCAAAACCCTTGCTGCATTGTATTTCGTAAAAGACAATATTTCACCGTTCGTCCCTAAACTTGTCAAGATTCGCACGTTTCGTCCCGAAACTTTTTTTTTTGGCATTTTCGTCCCTGAACTTGTCGATATTGGCGCGGTTGGTCCTTTTGACAAACGGACGTTTCGTAGTATCATTATCTAACGTGTCTACCATGGGTAGTTTCATCATTTCACACATAAACACTTCCAAAAGTAGAAATCGTTCGCGTATTTGGTCCCTAAAAGTTTGCTATAAAGAAACTTCCAATCACTTTTTCTTGAAGCTTTCGTTTTCCAAGATACTGCCTGCAAAAAACTTTCCCGCCCAATCACATCAACGTAAAATCACAAAAGTCTCGAAAATCGTCCCAAAACTCTGCCAAGAGTGGCGTCAGTAACAATGTCCGCACCAACATGGAAGATGCGCAAAAGAGGAGTCAGGGTCCCTGCAAAAGAGTTGGAGACGCAATGTGATAATGATTATGGTAATGAGTTTAAATTTAGTTGATTTGAGTTTATTTTGCTCTTAGCTTGTGTTTATATATGTTTAGGTACTAAGTAACTGAGTTTATATTGCAAAATTTTAGCGGAATTTATTCACCATACGTATACATCATGGAGGGGACTTTATGTGTTTCCCTAATAGGGAATACGTGGGTGGTGCAGAAGACATATATGATAGGGTGGATGTTGATATTTTCTCTGTGTTTGATCTAGACCAGATGGTTCTACAGTTGGGCTACACAGGTCAGAATGAGCCTCTATTTTACCACTATCTTAGTCCTATGAGTACCTTAGACCACAGCCTGTTTCCCCTGTCATCTGATGATGATGTGAGATGTTTGGATTATCTAGTAGCTGGTTTCAAGTTGATAGAAGTGTACATAGAGCACGGTTGTTCTAGGGTTACTGGGAAAACATGGGTAATAATAGAGGAACTTATGTCTAGTCCACCTAGTGCCTCTAAGGTAACTAAACCTCGTCAAATATTGGCCCTGACATGGCCTGATAACACTGATAATGTTGCACTTCCAGCCAAGTCAACTCAAGGTACCCATTTTACACAATTGACTTTAAGTGAATGTGGTGAAAACCAAAACAATGACCTTCCCTACACAGATTCACAGTTTGGAAGTTTAAATTTAAGTTTCACCCCAATTGTACCTGCTAGTAAGGAGGTTGTTTCAAAAAAACTTGCTAATATAGTTAGGATGATGGAGTTTGATGAGAATGAGTTAGATATGCCTCCTTAATTTAGTTATTTGGATGCCATGAATGTCGACACCACTAGTGGATTAAGTCCTGATGAACATTTTGGTGTTGCTGACCTGGACTTAAATGTAGGCTTGCCTGTTTTTGGCCTAGATGATCCCTAAACACATACAACTGAGGGTCAACAGGATAACATGCAAGGGCCACAAGAGGGTGAGGTTGAGCAGGGTAATGGTGTAGGGGCACAAGAGGTTGAGCAGGATGGCATTCATAATGTCAATGATAGTGATTATGAAGGAGGCTCAAGTGACAATGCAGGTTCAGGTGATGAAGGAGAGGATGCAGTTATGAATGATGATGGACACACTGGAGTTGAGCCACCTGTGCAAGTAAACGATTTTCATCTAGCAAGGGATAATCCTTCTGTCAATATTCACAACAGAAGTGGTGATCAAGTAAATAAGTATAGACTAACTAGGAATAAAGCTTATGACAGCATTGGCAACAACAGTTTAGTTAGAGAGGTTGTAGGTGGAGTAGAAGATGTTAGTGTTGAAGGTTTTGAGAGTCAATCAGGTTCTGAGGGTGAACCATATTTTGCTGTTAGAAAACAGTTAAGGGAAATAAGAAGAGCAATTGGAGCTGACATGTCATAGAATCCTATTATGAAGTATTATTTTTTCACTGGATAAGAGTTTGCAACCCTAGAAGAGGTGAAGGAAAGAATATACATGAATGCAGTTGAGAGCAGGAGAAATTTGAAGTTGGTCAAGAATGATGGTCTTAGGATAAGAGCTGTATGTGATAACCAAATTCCTGTCTTTATAGAATCACTCTTAGGTGGATCAACAGGCCCAACTGTAGATACAGGTGTTGGGCCTAGTGGATCAAGTGGCCCATTAGGTAGAGGGAGTAAAAGAAAGAGAAACGTTGTAGGAACTTCTGATGATGTTGATGATCAATGCCCCTGGGTCTTGTATGTAGGCAAAGACAAACTTAGGCAAAACTAGATAGTAAAGACACACAAAGAGAAACACACTTGCCTTCAATCAAGGGAAATTAGACACTGCACTTATAAATATTTGGCAAACAAGATCTATGACCTAGTTAAGGTTAATCCAGAGATCCCAGGAAAGGCAGTTCAAGACCAGCTCCAGCGTGAATTACATCTTCAGGTTTCTATGACAAAAGCATTCAGGGCCAAAGCTAAAGCAGAAAAAGATGTTGCAGGTGATCACAACCTGCAGTATATGATGCTTAGGGACTATATTGGTGAATTGCTGTCTACAAACCCTAAAACGACTATGAAGCTTGCAATTGATAGAGATTCTGCTAATCCTGGTGAGCCTAGAAGGGTGTTTAAAAGAATATATGTTTGTTTGGGACCGTTGAAGGAAGGCTACAAGGCTTGCAAAAGAGAATTGTTGGGGCTAGATGGTTGTTTCATGAAAGGTCCTTATCCAGGCCAAGTGTTGGTCGTTGTTGGACTTGATCCTAACAATGGGATTTACCCATTGGCTTATGCCTTGGTGGAAGCAGAAAGTAAGAGTTCATGGTCTTGGTTCTTAATGTGCTTGGGTGATGACATAGATCTAGGCCCTAGATCTAATTTCTGTAGGACCATAGATCTAGCTTTATCACTTTAGAATATGATGTTAGAGAGAGATGGAAGAGCTAGAGAGAGAAAATAGAGAGAGAGGGGTGGAGAGCACTATGTGAAATAAAACCTTGAATAAGCATGAACTCCCACCTTTCCTAACAAGCTTAGGAGGGGTATTTATACTTTTACATAAGCCACCATGGGCTTTCTCATGGGCCTTCTTTTGGGCCAAGCCATTAAGGCTTTTACTTGAACTTAATGAACTAGCATTTTACTAACTATTATATGAATATATTAAACTAACTATTTGGCTCAATAATGATCGTCACTTTTAATCCTAACAATCTCCCACTAAGGGACGATCATTGAGATCTCACTTTGATTTCATAAATGATCAACACTTCTAATGCTAACAATCTCCCCCTAAGGGTGATCATTGAGATCTCTCTTTTGTGACTTTGATATTTGATCTTTGAAGCTTGTTCTCTTGAACTTTGAGTCCTTGTGTAATAGTTTTGCTAGTTCCTTTGTTCCAATCATGCTTTGTGATCTTTCTTGCCTTTGATCAATATCTTCAAATGTTGTCTTTACGTCTTTTCCAACATGCTCATACTTTGTTTGACTTTGAATCTTTGTGAAGTTCTCTTCTCTTTGACTTTAATCTTTGTTTCTTTAGTTTGAAGATTCTTTGACTTTGACTTAGAAACATTCTGAACTTTGCTTTGCTTAAATCTTTGAAGAGAGCTTTGCAGGGTATGAGCATGTGGATCTTTGAGTGATGGTAACGGTCTTTCTCCAAGGAACATTCATGAGTACCTGCATAAAATAGTTAGCAAAAAGTATCCGGTACTTACAGGTTCGGAATTAGAGATCGTCAACAGCATAGTGTGAAGACTCCTTCTAACCCTTACCAAGGCCGTTCCTGAATCAGATACCCCTGAAAGGGCTTACTAGATCCACCGAAGTACATCAATGATTCAGGTGAGTTGCTGGAGATCACCCCACAACTGTAGACCGTTTTGGAACATAGTAACCATCATGAAAGATAAGGCAAGATCCATAGATCTCATAAAGACTCTTACAACTTGTGTCCTTTTTGGCGAACACAAGTGTATTCATAGGAAATGTATCCTAAGAGATTTTTAATGAATCTCATGGCTCTAGACTCGATAAGTGCATAATTTGGTTTTCCTATGCAGAGACTAGGGAGGGGTCTCCTACTTCAATATCAACCATCTCTAAGAGATAAGTCGATAGATTACACTGGTCCCCCGTGAGAATGAAACAAGTACCTTTTGAGAGATACTTGAGTGGCTAGAAGGTTAAGAGCAGTGCGTCACTGGGTCCATGACGTCTTTATCTTCAATACCAGTGTCACCTTAGTAACAACCAGTAGCATATGAGTTGAACCCGGTGTCTGCCCTAAGGTTGAAAATATGGAGGGCTATTTCTTTTCACCCTTTCATTTGCTTTTCTTTTTAATTCTTCAACCCCTTCTTTCTCCTTTCATTCTTTTCTCCTTTTTTCAAATCATACCTAAGGACTTCTAATTCTAATCTATTGGAATTGTCCTTGGGTAGATCCCTCCGGCTCTAGCGGATCATAGGACGGTTTTTCCTAACCTTAATCACCTTATAACTCCATGACTATCCTATAATTGCCATGAAACCATTTATGAAAATCTCTCAAAGTGTTTATGATAAAAAAAAAAACATACTTTGTTAACACTTCGAGAGTTTTGCATTTCATTTGAAGGACTCCCCCTTCACATGTGCTCATGTATATTTTAGGAAATTTGCGCATGCGGGAGGAGTTTGCACTTTTGAATTGATCTACTTTCAATGAACACAACCGATTCGAAACACGCTTACATCACTAGTTAGACTAGCTTGAAGTTATTACCCGGCCTGGTCAAGTCCACAGAAAGTTTCTCGAAACGGTACATTTCTACTAAGACAAATCCTTTTCGAGACACGCTTACGTGGCTAGTTAAAGAGTTCCATTGTCAGCTTTTAGGTGACAACTAGCTCTAGTAACTAACTTGATGTTATTACCCGTCGAGGATAAGTCTTTTCGATTACTAACTTTTGGTGTTTCATCAATTCTTGGGTCATTTCTGAGTCGAGCTCTTTTGAGATTCAAGACGATCACATTTTAATCACGTCTTCTCCCCCTCAAAAATAGCATATCCATGGTATTTTTGATACCAATTGATTAAAACCTTTTCTTTTTGGATAGCACATGGGAGAAACGGATGTTTGTAAATTCCGATTTAGTATCTTTTAAGCATGATCTTTTTGGAACATCTTTTTATTACTCCCCCTCAAAAATAGAACATTTTAAGCAAATTAAACTTTTAAGGATTTGAGGGAGTAATATCTTGAGCAACATCGTGAAAAGTTTTGAAAACCTTTTGAATCATTTTTCAAAGTATTGCTCAAAAATTAAGAAGACTTTGATAAGCTTTTTGGAGAGAAGTCTTCTTATCTTTCAGGATTGTCGCACATAAATGTACAACAGGGTCCTTTCTTTGAAAATCGCGGGTTATACACTGTTATGTGTGCATAAGCCATTATGTTTTTAGGATAAGTGCTCAAAAAATATTTAAAACCTTTGTTTTGATTTAAGCACTTTCCTTTCTTTGAAGAACGAGTCTTTAGCTGAAGTACTAAGAAGTCATAATGTTGAAGTCCGAGTCCTTAGCAGAGATACTAAGAAGTCATTATGTTTTTGGATTAGACAACAACTTTTGGAACCCATTTAAGCATGGCGCCAATGGGTTTACCATATTTTGAAATCCATTTGAAAGTTGTGTCAATCCGAGACAAAGCAGTTGAATTCCAACGAGGACTGAAATCCGGTGTTTCATTTTGAAATAAAGCTCGTGGAATCAACGGTGATTTAAAACTCTTTTGCTTTTGAAAGTTGTTTGAGAAACTCGGTGTCTCTCTTGGAGTTTTAAAACTTGAAGAAGAAGTTTTCCATCCATTGTTGAAACTCGGCGTTTCATTTCGAAAATTCGTTTTTGAGATGAATGAAAACCTTTCAGAATTAGTATTTTTCAAAGCATAGCCATTCTTTTGTTGTAGCGGAAGCATTTCAGAGTTTGAATATTTCAAATGTTTTGAACGACTTTGCTTTGGTTTCTACACTGGCATTACCGGAGTAAACTGAAAGTATGGAGTTTGAAAACCTTGATTCTTTTCTTTATGAGCACTTGCATTTGAGACCTTTTGAGGAGTAAATGTTTCAGAAAGATTTGATCTCTTTGAAAACTTCCTTCCCTTTTGCAAAGAATAGGTGGTAAATTGAGAAACCCTTTTAGAAAATGGTTTTGAAGATTCACCCGTGTAAAGCTTTTCTAAAACACTTACTTGTGGTTTAGACTCGTTTGAAACTTGAGATTTTCCTTTTGACCGGTTAAGAACATCAAACTTTGCTTTTAAGGCATTGTATGACGTTCTCAAATCATTGTATTCTTTTTGAAGAGAAAGATGATCTGATGATGCCAGTTTTTCTTGCAAAGAAGCATTTTGATTTTCAAGATGTGCAAAATATTTTTCATATTTGTCTGTTTCGATTGAAAAATCATTTTTGGCATCACCAAAATCCTTGGTTTGTTGTGCAATCGTTTTTTCCAATTCAACAATTTTCTTTTGAAGCACAGATTTTTCTTTTTCAAAAAGATGATTTTGTGTGATCTGAGAGTCAGATTTGTTTGAAGTTTGATTCTGAACTCTTGACCGCTTGATTGAATCAAACAAGTTTTTGTAAGTCTGTTTTAAATGCTCATTTTCTTTTTGTAATGATGCCACAACATGTTCCAATTCAAGATTTTTTGTATCAAGTTCGTCAAAATCAAACTTGATATTGGTATCATCACAATTTTCTTCAAAAATCTTTTCTTTTTCTTTAAGCACTGATGTCAAAGAGTTTTCAGAAGACATTTTCTCATTCTTCTCTTGCAATTTTAGTTGGAAAGAGATACTTTGTGCTTCGAGTATTGCAAGATGTTTCTCAAACTGAGCAGTTCTTTTTGACAGTTCTTCTTTGACATCAGCTGCTTCTTTTGAAAGCTCGGTGATTTTCTTTTTGAGACAAAGATTTTCAGATTTCAAGGAAGATGTTTGTTCAAAATGCACATTCTCATACTCATGGCTGACAGATGCTGACTTGAACGACTCTATTTGATTTATGAAAAATTATTTTTGAATGTCCAGAATTAAGCATTTTTCATCAAATTCGTCTTCAAGAGAGTGAACGTACTTTAGATCTTCTCTCATTTCAGTTATAAGATATTTTTCAAAGTACTCAAAACATAAGTTGATATCTTTCACACGAGGTTCAATCTCATCTTTCAAAATCTTTTTGACTTCTAACTTAAGTCGTACATCTGATGAAAGAGGATTAGAGAAAACGTTGTTTGTGATGTTTTCTTGCTTAAACCAAATGACCTTTAACGTTTGCTCAATGTGATGTTTAAGATTACAAAATTGTTTCCTTGCTCTATTTTGCCATAACTTAGCATCATAGGTAGCAAGTTGAGCTTCTTTGAAAAATCTTTTCACATTTGTGTCTTTTCTTTTGAAAGGTTCTTTTGGTATATCTGTCAATTGTAGACAACCATACACAAAGCCGTGGTATGAGAGTGGGTTTTTTGTTTGTTTAACTTTCAAACGTTTTTCCTCTTCAGATTTTAAAATATCTTGAGACTCAAACAAAAGATCATCTGACAATTCTTTTCCCATATCATTAGCATTATACAAAATAGGTGTCAACTTTTGCACTTTGTTTAAAAAACAAGGTTTTTCATTTTCCACATTAGCATTATTCACAAAACCAATCCCATATGTTTGTTTCTCAACCTCCTCATCTTTAGTAGGCAGCATGTTGATAGTCTTAGAAGTCTGTCCCAATTTTCGAAGTTTGTTTTCAAGAGCGTTTGTTCGTTTCAAAAACTCTTGGTTTTCATTCTCAAGTTTTGTGTTTACAATCTCAAAATTTGATGTGGTTTTCTGAAGCTTTGAATTTTCACTTTTTAAATCATTGTTCTCTTTTAAAAGCGCTTGAACCTTTCTGTTGTTAACAACCATTTGAGTATCCAGATTTTGAATGGAACGTTTTTCACGAAGAACAGCTTCTCTATAACCAACTTCAAGTTCTTCATTTCTTTTTAAAAGTGGTTTGACAGACTCTCCATACATTTCAAACTTTTGAGCTTGAGATTTAAGATTTAAGTTTTCAATTTCGAGTTCAGTTTTTCTTTTTGTTACATTTTGAAAACCTTTTTCCATTTCTTTAAATCTCTCAAGCTCTTTTGTCAATAAGACATTCGTTTGCTTAGCTTTGCGATTGTCCTCTTTGCACTTTTCAAGTTCATGTTTGAAATTATTGATTAATGAAGCAAATAAGGCACGATCTTGTTCATAAGAAGATCCATCCTGGGCAGGCTCACCTCTATTAGGATCCATATCTGGAGTATCAAAAGTGATATTACTATCATTTTGTTCCACCACATATGTGTCACTAATAGACTCAGGATGCGCAGGATGTGTCTGATCATGAGTAAACACATTATCAAAGATATTACCATTATCATGAGCATGTGAATGTTTTACCGTAGCCAATATCTCTGTGTATGATGAAGGTCTGATATGATCATCCTCGGTATCCCAAACAACTTCATTCCTTTGTGTACCATCAGCATCCGAATCATAGCTAGGACTGCTGCTTTCAACCTGTGGTTCTGAAGATGAATCACTTCCCGTGAAAACCAAACTATCATCTGATGCATCACCCTCATTGACCGTTTCCTTTTTTGCTTGAAAATCTTTCTCTGTCTCTTTTTCAATCACCTCTGTTTCCTTTAACTATTTACACATAGTGCTCTCCACCTCTCTCTCTCTACTTTCTCTCTCTAGCTCTCCATCTCTCTCTAACATTATATTCATAAGTGATAAAGATAGATCTAAAGTCCTACAAGTGGTATCAAGAGCCTAGGGATAATTTTAGGTTGTTTTAGATTGTTTTTTGGTTAAAAATCGTGTTTTTGGGTGCAAAATCTCGGATCTCGTTACTGTTCATCAAATTTTCTCGAGTTTGGAAATTTTTTTCGAGTTTGAAAAATCATTTTCGAGTTTGGAAAAATTTTTCATCGAGTTTAAATTTTCTGCGAGTTTGATAAATTTGTTTCGAGTTAGAAAACATTTTTTCCGAGTTTGAGAAAAATTCTATCGAGTTTGCAAAAAAAATTTTCGAGTTTGAATTTTTTTTTTACCGAGTTTGAAAATTTGTTTTCCGTGTTTGAAATTTTCTTTACCGAGTTTGAAAATTTGTTTCCCGAGTTTGAAAATAATTTTTCGAGTTTGAAAGTTTCCAGCGAGTTAGGATCTAAGTCTTACCGAGTTTAGGCTTCATTCTATCGAGTTTGGGTAATCTCAGCGAGTTAAGATTTTATTTGGCGAGTTAGCCTATTCCCTTATCGTACATCGAGTAAGGTTTATTGTGGCTCATATCTAAGGGGAAACTCTGCCCAAATTATACCAAATTACTGAGTTAAGGACTTACCGAGTTTGAACATCTGAGCTTATTGAGTTTGAGACTTTCTTTGTTACCAAGTTAGCCCACAACAACAATCTTACCGAGTTAGGCAAAAAAAAAAAAAAAAAAAAAAAAAAAATTGCGGGAAATTTTGAGTAAAAATTATTTTTTACAGGAGTTTAAACGTTCAATTTTTACACGAGATTCAAAGTTTGGTATAACGTTGAAAATTTCGGCCGAAAATTCAAATTTTTAGGCCAAAATTCAAATTTTTTCGGTAAATTTTGACGTAAAAATTTTCAAAACTCAAAATTTTCTGGTATCCTTAGAAGTGCCTTTCATAGTGATTTTCAAATTTTGGGAGAGAAAATTTTCAAAAATATTTTTGGAGGGAAATTCGAAATCACTAATATTTATCATTTACGCTTTCAAACTTTGCCAAAAACATCTAATCTTCAAACAACAACCTTTGTTATCTTAAACGATCCAAGATCAACTTTATCACACATCGCTTAACAATGGAAATGAAAATGCAAATCCAAGAGAGAGATTCAAAGAAAGTGTTTACAGTGTTCAAGTCATATGTAGTGAAGGTCATCAATATTTATGGTTATGATTCAAGGTTCGAACAAGCATTTGAATACTACGTCAGAGACCGATTTCATTATTTCAAAGAGAAACTCAACAAAAGCCTGAATCAACTTGAGATGCTACTTAATGAAGAAGAACTTGATATGAGTAACTGCAAGGAAGCTTTTAAAGTGATCCAAACTCAATTTCAGCGTATCTTTAACCCTTGGATAATGAACCAGTCAGAGTTTATCGATGCATTTTACCAACAATTTTGGGTAGGCTATTTGACCTTCAGAACTAAATGCATAAATGACATGGGGGAACTCGAAAAGATACTTGATGATGAGGAAGCTGAGTTAAATGAAATTGAGAAGCTCAAACGGGAAAGAGAGCAGCTTGAAAAAGATATGCAGTTAAAAGAAAGAGAGAAAATAGAGAGAGAGATGTGGAGAGCACTATGTGAAATAAAACCTTGAATAAGCATGAACTCCCACCTTTCCTAACAAGCTTAGGAGGGGTATTTACACTTTTACATAAGCCACCATGGGCTTTCTCATGGGCCAAGCCATTAAGGCTTTTACTTAAACTTAATGAACTAGCATTTTACTAACTATTACATGAATATATTAAACTAACTATTTGACTCAATAATGATCGTCACTTTTAATCCTAACAATCTCCCCCTAAGGGACGATCATTGAGATCTCACTTTGATTTCATAAATGATCAACACTTCTAATGCTAACAATTTCACATTCATGAGTGATAGACAAAGGTTAGTAACATGCTCCTCTAGTTGAATTCTTTAATACCCAACACAATATAAGTTATTATTTTGCTAACTTTGTTGGTTTATGCAGGGACTCATTCCAGCCTTAAAATCTGTCTTCCCAATTGTAGAACACAGATTTTGCTTGAGGCACATTCATGAAAATATGAAGCAACATTTTAGTAGATTGGAATATAAGGAAGCTTTGTGGAGATGTGCATCTGTTACAACCGTGGCTGGTTTTGAAAAGTGTATGGAACATTTGAAGGCTTTGAAGAAGGAAGCACATGAATGGTTGAGCAAGATACCAGCTGAACATTGGGCAAGATCTCATTTTTCTGGTAATTGTTTGTTTGTTTTTTAAAAGGAAAAAATGGTTCAATAGTAGACATGTATATCATTTAAGTGTTTCATATTTCCGTGTTATAGGTAAAGCGGTTACAAATTTATTGATCAACAACATTTGTGAGGTCTTTAATGGAAAAATAGCTCCAGCAAGGGACAAGCCAGTCATTACACTTTTAGAGTACATCAGAGAATACTGCATGAAGAGAATAGTAGCTGTACAAGGTGTAATTGACAAAACTGATGGGCCTCTAACCCAACTGCAGCTAAAATATTGGAAAAGATTAAGAGCGAGGCTGATACGTTGCGGGTGATATGGAATGGAGGAGTTAAGTATCAGGAAACAGGGGCATGGGGTGATCAGTGTGTTGTGAATGTACAGGATAAGGTATGTACATACAGGAAATGAGAATTGACAGGGATACCTTGTAAGCATGCTGTTGTAGCCTGTTGGAATATGGGACTCAATGGCATTCAAGTTGGACCTCCTGAGTCTTGGGTACATAGCTGTTATTGGTTGTCCACATGGAAGAAAGTATACTCTCATTTAGTGGAACCAATTAGAGGCAGCAACTACTGGGAGAAGACCACCCATGCTACAGAAATCTTGCCACCAAAGCATTATATCCAGGTTGAAAAACCAAAGAAGAAGAGAAGAAGGTCTAAGTATGAGGATGCACCCTGTGTAGAATATAGAAAACTGACCAAAAAAGGGAGAGTTATTACTTGCAGACTCTGCGGTAACGCTGGATACAACAAGACTACATGCAAAGGACAAGGTCAACCTCCTAGAAAAGGTAGTTATTAGATTTTCATAGTTATGTTTTTTTATTGTTTTAAATTTGGTACTTTTTTTAACCTGTTTTCTTATGTAGGTTTCAACAAAGCTGGAGCTCGGCAAGCTAAGGGTAATGGGTCTGCTCAAGTTGGTCCTAGTTCAGCTGTCCAAGGTGGAGATGTAGCTGATCAAGCTGGTCCTAGTTCAACTGTGCAAGGTAGAGATGTAGCTGCTCAAGCTGGTCCGAGGTCGTCTGTGCAAGGAGTATCTGGTGCCTCTCAAGCTGGTCCTAGTTCAAGTGTCCAAGGAGTATCTGCTCGTATTCCAACTCAATCCAGCCAAGTCAATGACAGTGAATGGACTATCCTTTAGCCATCTTTTAAATTCAGGAAAAATTTGTGTTTTAGTATTATGGTTGTTATGAAATGTCTGTAATGAAAGTCCACATAAGTGGCAAACATCAAAGTCCACATCTGTGGCAATTTTCTAAGTCCTTTTATAGACAAAATTATATAAGTCAACTTGTGTGTCTAATTTATTCGTAGTGTTGCATTTCTGTAAATTAGCCGACTTATTTTAGATGGTTTGTGACCTGTTTGACTACAATTTGTCAACCAAAACTACTTATGTGCATGATGGGTAACAAAATGGGTAAGAATCACCATTTTTCAAAAAAATGGTGTTTCACTTGGTAAAGTGAAATGCAGCAAACAAGTGAACATGTGGTTGTATACCAACTCAATCCACCAAAGGAAAAAACAGTGATTAGCAAACGCTTTTTTTGTACTTGTTTGTTACCGTTTGAAAGTAACAATTTTTTTTAAATGGCTTGCAAACTTACGAATTTGACTTCCTATAAATACCACCATCAAACACAATTTGTCATACACAAATTCAAACACACTGCAAACAACAATTCAAAACATAAATTGCTTACAAACTTCCTCACACCGTCAAAGAATTACAAACATACATCAAGAAACAGACCGAGAAAGGTGACACGGATCGCCAGAATGCTATCATCGAAGTGATCAAACAGTTTGATCTTGCCAAAAAACTTAAAAACCGACTTAGAGAACATAACACAGCGTGCGAAGATATCTCAGTAGAGAGAGTTCCTGTACGATGAATATTGCAAGGACGGTGCCATTGCTGACTCACTGTGGGGTTGCGTTTCTCAAATACAGCCGCAAATCTCTAACAAGATCCATTGGAGTTATGTGGAAAATGTGGCAGCATGTGATGCTGGTGCATCTACTTCATTTGTTGCACTGAGAGTTGTTGAGCAACAACCTCATCTGGAGCACTTTCAGCTAAGCTTTGAAGAAAATGTGGTGGCAGTTGATGATGGGGGCTGGAACGAAGAAAAGGACCGGGAGCTTAGCAGGTTGAAAGCTCATTTAGAAGCCAATAAGTTTGCGACCATTGCTACTTATGACGAGGGTTACCTGTACGACAACTCTCAGACCTGGGATCACCCGGATTACAACTGAAGTTTTATGTATTTTTTATGTTATACTTATGCAATGTTTTAAATTTATGTACTTTTTAAAATCCTAATTATATATGCAATGTTTAAATTGTAACGTTTTATATGTGTGACCATGGTCACCACTGCTACTAGCCTTAGCTTAATGGGTTGGTTTATTTGTGTGTCATTTATTAGTCATATTTAATAGTTACCTACCTCATTTGTTGCAAGTCAAAACTTGCAAAACACAGCTCCCTATTTCCTTAAGCATGAACAACTCTGAATGTGATATTGATCTAAAGGTTCTTTATAACTGGTATGTGCTAACTGAACTAATGCGTGGCCCTTACCACACAGAGATTCTTGAATACTTGCAGCAAGCACATGATTTGGAGAACAAGTCCAAAAAAATTACTGAAAGGGTCGGACGTAGGGGGAGCTGATTGTTGGACTTCGAAACTATTCACGTGCAAGAATTGCAAGGAGCAATATAAAGAAGCTTCGGAGAGTATAGACAATTGATAAGCGTAGGGCGAATGCACTGTTGATGATGGTCAGGCAAGTCAAGGACAAGATGTTTAAGAAGATTGAATTTGTTGTGAGGAAGAAATATCCATGAGGGTCTTGGTTGTTGGAGATTGGTGATGGGTTTCTTTTGTACACATTACCATGTTATGGTTAATGAATGTAATGGGTGTTATGATTCGATTTTTCAATGAATAATGTGTTCATATATGTTTTAAGTTTTTTAGTGTGTTTGATATGTATCAGAAACATAAACATGAACATCACATTAATCAAACTGTAATACACAGATGAAACATGAAAATGCAAATATGAAAAAACATAGAAGTGTGGCTTGGACATGCCCAAAACCATGACAGTGATCTAATACAGCATAGTTATTCAAAATTGTTGTTGTTTTGTAATCAAGTTTCTTGGCTTTGTTTTTTGTTCTTTTTTGCTTGGGTTGATTGTGTTGCATCTACACTTGCTTCTTCTTCAATACCCCCTGCATTTTTTCCCTAGTTCTAATTCCCAGACCTATAACACCACCACTTACTTTCTGTGCCTCAGCACCAGCAGCTTTAGTTACTACAACAAGACTTCCACCTGTGTATGCGTGCCTCCAACACTTAACATCCATACAACAGATAAAGCATCTTTCATCCAACACCTGTACCTGTGGATCATTACCAGTTCGAACACCCAGACCTATAAAACCACCACTTATCTTTCTCTTTAAATTTGGACTTACAGGTTGTGCCATATCTTTGGTTTGGATAAAATTGGAATGAGATGAGACTTTACTTCACTATCCAAGTTGGTAGGATCATTTACTTTACTCTAAAGGTTGTGCTATATTTTTCTATTTTCAAATACACCCGTTTGACTTTCATTGTGTGAGGTAGGTTAAGGAGTATTAAATGCTCTGTTAGGAATACGAATATTCAGATAAAGACTCGATCACCCCAAGTATTACTCAGCATCACATAGCTCGTAGAATTATCCTTAATATAGCTAGTACGTAGTTTAATAGTAGTTAATGTATGTAAATAGTATTCGTAGAGTGGGTCGGGTCTTTACCCACTGTCAGCTCACTCTACAGCTCGTTTCATGGAGCACAAGTAGTTGTAGTATATATACCCTCTCCCACCCAAGGGAGAGGGTTGGACCTTTCACAACCTTAATCTAATATTCACTATTTTCTCTCAAGGTTCCCTTCTACTTTCTCTCTCTAACTTCTCTCTACTAATTCTTCCATCTTTGATCCATATTATACAAAACCAATATGTGTTATAAGATTATGAGTATACTACAATTGGTATCAAGAGCCATGGTTCTATCCTAGGATTCGTGGTATGCTCAAATTTATAGCTTGGTTTTGTGTCTTTAGATGGTTCGAATTGATTTGGTGGTTTTCACACTAGTGTGATCTCGTTAGGTGTTGTTCTTGATTGTTTACTTGTACTTTCATATCTAGTAGTGTTGTAGGCATCGTGTGTAACTCTTGGTTAAGTAACATCATCACTTTCGTGGAGTTTGGAGGTAATTCGTGTGATATTTTATACTAGCGAGTTGATAATTCTTAGTAGAGGGTTGACAGGTTTGGTTAGAGAGTTGAGGCAGAGATTTGGCGTTTAGCTATTTCTGGATATAAAGCCAAATCTCTAGATAGTGACGTTTCTGTCCTATTATTCCAGCGAGTTGATATACTCTAGAGAGTTGATCAGTTTTGGTAGCGAGTTGGCAGTCTAGCGAGTTGGCAGATTTGGATTGTTGTGTACCAGCGAGTTGGTTCAAAGTGTTGACCAGTTTAGCAAGTTGCCAGATCTAGCGAATTGCCTAATCTAGCGGGTTGCATTGTTAATATTTCCAGCGAGTTGGTCCAGTTACAAGTTGGTGATTCCAGCGAGTTGTACATCTAGCGATTTGGTTCTGTAGCGAGTTTTCAAAATTAGCGAGTTGGTGGCTAGCGACTTGTTATTTAGCTACTTGGAATTCTAGCAAGTTGTTCAAGTGTGATTCTGATTACTTGCAGTTTGACCAAAGGTGATTTTTTACGTCAAAACTTCAAACGGCCATAACTTTTGAACCGTAACTCCATTTTCAGCGAATTAGCTGTCAAAACGTCCGGAACAGGCTGAATATTGTGAGGTTTCACCACAAAGTTGTTAAACAAATTTTTCGAGGCCCAAATCACCTCCAGAGTGAAGTTATTGAGGTTTTAAGTTTTCAGACCAAAAACTTTCACCGTAACAACTTGCATCAACCTAACCAAATTACGACTAAACAACATATAACTTTGTCATAACAAACAATCACCACTCTTAACATACAATCACTGCTATGGAATCTTCGTGCTCGAATTCTAATGATAATGTGCTTCATCAGCCAATTAAATTGCCCGATAATGCAAAGGATTGTCGCATTGAATGTTTTCGATCACTCCATTCACATCTCAAGGTTCTCTTTGCAAAACCTGGATACTTGGGAGGTTTCAATCGTGCATTCGCAACACTCTTTGGTCAAAATGTCGAGACCTTCACAGTCAAAATGACTCTACACTTAGATCAACTTCAACAACAACTTGAAAAAGGTGAATTTTCTGAAGGTAGATCTATGGCTGCATTCTGTGTGATCAACAACCAAATCCAAGCGTTCATTGATTCACGATTCACTGAGGAGTATGATCATGAGTGTCAAATGACGAAAAGAGCTTTGCTACTCATACGGGAATTGAAGTTGACATTTTCATAGTCACACTACTCCAACTCATGGGTAATGTGAAGGAGTACATTATGGAAAGAGCACAACACAAACTCAAGCATGAAGACAAGGTGAAGGCATGTCGGGAGCAATCAAGTGATAATATTGTGGATTCAGGTAAAGCATCGGATGCTGGGTCAGTTGTCACCGAAGGCAGAGGATCAGAGACTGATAAGCTTGACACAACGAACAGTTCAATGACTCCTACACGTGATGTGGATGCATATATCAGACCGGTAAAAGAATATGTGTCATGTGCTAAGGTACTCGAACTGTGTAACATGGTTGATGAACAAAAGATTCCTAACAAAGTACAACCGACAAACGATGTCGATTCAGATGTTGTTGACATGGGAAATAGCAATGTTGACCCATGTGAACAACATATGAAACACAATGAAGTGTCTGTTGTACAATGTAGTGCATCTTCTGTTTTAAATGATGATTGTGTGTTGCATGAGAACACTGCCTATAACCCTGATGACTCCTTGACCACTAGATTTAATATCCTTAAGGATCAGGTGGCAATGTACGAACAACGTGCTAGATTTGAACTCACTGGACGTGAGCAGAACATGGAATGGCAAATGCGTGCATACATATCTGAAAATAATCTTAAGCGAGAAACATTGAAAAAGGAGTTACAATCTTTGCAAAAACAACTGGATCAAACTGTTAAAAAAAACAAGAGATTCAAAAAGGCTTAAACACACTCAAACATGATTTCAAAGAGAAGGAAACAAAACTCCTAAATGATTTCTCTAGTCTTAAAATGCTAAAAAATAAACTTGAGGATAAGTTATACACGCAAGGCCAAACCATTCAAACTGCTCAAATGATGCATAAACATAGGAAGTTGAGTGATGATCATAGTGAGAAGGATTCTACTAAGCCAAAAAACAATTTCCTTAGAAGCGGTATAGGTGCACAACCGACATTATATGATGCAAACATTATGCTTGAGCCTAATCATGCCCCTCCTGATGCTACATCCGATGATGAGGGCAATGAGATAGAAGATAGAACCAGAGAAAAACTTGCTGAGAAATTAAGGGATCCCCAGTGCATAGCTAATAAAATCTTGTGCAATTATGATTACTCTGAAGATAATCAATTAGCTATCTTTGTCCCACAAAAGAAATTTACTCCAGAGCAAGTCTTCTGGAACATTGACATGGAAAAGATGAAAGCAGAAAGAATAGTGGGAAAAACACGTACAGTTTTTAGGATAGCTGGCCCAACGATATATCCCATTAACACACCACGGCATCTTGTTCCTTTCACCCTCCCCATGCAAAACAATACACTAATTGCCTTATATGTCCTTGGTCAATTATTCGTTGATTTTGATAAAACATGTAAAAAGAGAATAACACCAACGCGTATTACTGAAGGGGAAAAAGGTTTTGAACAAACAAAACAATGCTATTTAACAGAGGTCATGCCATTTTTTGAACTTCTCCACGAACATTTTAAGGGTCTTAAAAAAAACCCTAAACAAAGATGTAACTGAAATGAAAAAAAATTTCAAAGCTGTGGAAAATGAGGGTAAACAATTGGCAATTGATCTTAAATGCAGTGAAATTGCGAGGAAAAATATTCTCATCATGAATGAGAATTTGATTGCTAAATGTATTGCACAGGATGTATTTTATACTGCTACTGATTCTACATTATCTGCCTGCCAATTTCATGAGATGTCTATTGCATTGAACGTTTTCCAGAATCGTGTTGTTGAGCTTGAGGGGGAGAATTTAAAATTGCGTGAGAAAATTCAAAACGATGACCATGATAACATGGTCAGGCATTTGTCAAAACTAGAGGTTGATAATCTTAATTTGCAATTAAAGTGTCAACATTTAGAAGAAAGAACTAAAATCTCAAATGCCAAGACATCTTCTGATGCTCCTGAATTTGATGCATATTTTGAATTAGCTAAACGTGATGAAAAGATTCAAGCTCACACTAACATGATTCGGAACCTGAGGGTACAAATTGCCCAATTGAAGTCAAACAAGAGTGATGTGATTAGCACCCAAAAACCACAGTCTATAGATTCTCATAATTTTCAATTTCATGATACCATTAATAAATTGCAACATGAAAATGATTGGTTTCGTGCTGAAAATTCAAAAGTTAAACAACATTACAAAGAGTTATATGATTCAATTAAGATCACACGTGATATAAACAATGAAAAGATAACTTCTTTGCTTAAGGAGATTGAGAATTTAAAGACTCAGGTGAAAGGGAAAAGGCTAATCATCACTTGTGATAATGTTGTTCAAAAGGTTTCTGCTTGTAAGAAGTACGCAATTGATGCTGTGAATATTCCTCTTCCCCTTAGGAATAATAAGTTAGTTCATAGAGACTATCTTAAACATCTTAAGGAGTGCCTTGACTTGCTTCGGGAAACCATTGAAGAGGATAGGACAGCAAAACCACTTGATGATGCTATTGTAGGTGCCTGCTTTCTCACTAATAGATCTCAGGAACTCTAAGAATATGCTATTGGTACATGTCCTAAAATTGATAGCAAACGAGATAGGTCTACTGCATCATCATATATGACTAAGAACAAGCATGTTACCTTTGAGGTACCCTTGGAAACTTCAGATCCCAACACATCAAAACATGTTCAGCAACCGGAAGTGAAAAAGACTAAAATTCCCATTAGTCCGTCTACAGGTGTAAATAGTAACACTAAAGCTAGAGAGTCTAAACCAAGGAGAAATAGAAGGAATTATAGGACTTCACATGCTAAAAGTGTCCCTAAAAAGAAAGTAGACGACCACATGAGGAACACTAAGTCCAACTTGAGCAAAATGAGTCATAATTCAAAACCTAATTCACGTTGCAAAACATGTAATGAATGCATAATTTCGAGTAATCATGATAAATGTGTTGAGAAATTTCTGAAGTCGTTTAACAAAGCCCCAGTTAAGAAAGTTTGGAGAGCTAAACAAAGTAAGAAAATTTGGAAAGCAACAGGTACACTGTTTTCCAATGTTGGTTATCAATGGAAGCCCACAGGAAGGAAATTCACTTTAGGAGAACAGTGCCCTTTAACTAGGATAACCAACTCTAAAGTAGTGCCTATTAAGGAATGGAAGCCAACTGGTAGAACTTTCCCTTTGGAGACCCAATGTCCTTTAACTAGGCCCATTGCATCTACTAGTGAAATTTCCACCATTGAAACGAATGCACCTAAGGTCTTAGTGCCTCCAGAACTTGTTTGCACTAACCAACTGGAACCCAACTCAAATTGGGGATTCGACACTCCAAATTTTCTACTCTCGTCTATTTCCAAATGCAGGTCGTACATTTCGTCCTTTGATATTTGGACTCAGGCTGCTTTAAACCTATGATTGGGGATCGCTCAAGGCTCGAGAATTTCGTGAATAAGTTTATCGGGACAGTTAGATTTGGGAACTATCATCTTGGGGTAAATATAAGTGATGGGGATTATGTTTCTGGTGATAGCTAATTTCCTGGGTATACTACGTGGAAGGACTTGGGCATAATCTGTTCTCTGTTGGTCAATACCTTGATTCCGATCTTGAAGATTGCCTTCAGAAATTACACATGCTTCGTCTGAGAATTGGATGGTATTGATATTCTTAAAGACAGTCATGGCACAAATCTATACACCTTTTTCCCATCGAAGACATGAAGCGGTCCTATCCTATTTGCCTTCTCACAAAGGCCTCAAAGAACAAATCGTGGCTATGGCAACAAAGTTTTAATCACTTGAACTTTGGTACCATCTATGATCTTGCTCACAATGATCTTGTATGAGGTCTGCCTAGTTTAAAGTTCGAAAAAGAACATTTTCGTTCGGCTTGTCAACTGGGCAAAAGAAAGAAGCATACTCACTAATCCAAAACTATCAATACCATCATGGAGGTTCTTCACACCCTTCACATGGATCTATGTGAACCAATGAAAATGCAAAGTATAACTGGGAAGATGTATGTTCTAGTGATAGTCGTCGACTGTTCTCGGGTTACATGGGTAAGGTTTTTGAGAACCAAGGACGTGACTCCAGAGGTTATCATAAAACTCATCAAACAGCTACTAGCAAGACTCAACAAAACCGACGGAATCATCCGGTCAAACGATGGAACGGAGTTTATCATCAAACAACTCGTTCAATTTTACGAAAGTATTGGCATCTCCCATCAGTAAAGTATCCCATGCACTCCTCAGTAGAATGGAATTGTTGAAAGATGAAACTGTTCTCTTGTAGAAACCGCACGAACCATGCTAATATTCTCCAACGCACCGATGTTTCTATGGGCGGAAGCAATTGCTACAGCTTATTACACCCAAAACCGATACTTGATACATACTCTTCACAACAAAACTCCAAATGAGCTGATTCATGGCAAGAAATCGGATCTCTCTTTTCTATTTGAGTTTGGTGCTTTATGCTACCCTACGAATGATAGTCAAGATCTGGGAAAGTTAAAAGCTAAAGCTGATATTGGATTCTTCGTTGGTTATGCTCTAGATAGTAAAGGATACATAATCTAAAACAATCGAACCCGATAAATCTTGGTAACCATTCACGTCACACTCTTTGAGCTGACTGAGCAAATGGCTCCTGTACACATCAGTGCAGGACCCGCGTCTAAACTTTTGTCTCCTGAATCAATCAGTTCAGGTCTTGTACAGAATCCCACTCCTGCATGTACCTTATGTACCACCTACAAATGAAAATTTGAAGATCTAGTTTGACCAAATGTTTGATGAATACTTTGAGACACCTACTGATGATACACAGACACCACCAGCTGCCGCTGCTTCGGTTCTGTACAATTCAAATGGTCCATCAGTGTCTACTTTAATTGATCAAGATGCTCCATCTACAAGTTATTCACCATCATCGTCAAATCTTCAATCTCCTTCAGTACATCAAGGCACTGCAGTCGACAATTCTTTTGAAGTGAATTCATTTGCTCCTCGTGAAGATGCTCCGTTCTAAACATGTTTGCTTCTGAATCCTCTGCTGAGACATCTTCTTCAAGGGATACAAACACGGCGTGTTCAGGTTCCTACCCTCAACCACATCAAAATCTCATAAAACGGACCAATGATTATCCGATTGACAACATTATTGGGAATCCTTCTCGATCGGTGTTCACCCGAAGGAAACTTACCACCCATGCCTTGTGGTGCTGTTATAATACCGTACTATCCAAAGTTGAACTCAAAGATTTCAAGAATGCTATCTCTTAAGACTGTTGGGATAATGCGATGCAAGATGAAGCTCGCAATTTCGATCGACTTGAAGTATGGGAATTGGTACTACCTCCAGATTGTGCAATGATTATAGCTCTAAGTGGATCTTCAAAGTGAAACTTGATGAGCATGATATCGTTCTGAAAACAAGGCAAGGCTTGTTGCTAAGGGATATCGTCTACAGGAAGGCATTGATTTAGAGGAATCGTTCGCTCTGGTTGTTCGTATTGAAGCTATCAGAATGTTTCTCGACAATACTGCAAGTCAGAACATGACGGTCTATCAAATGGATATGCAAATTGCATTTCTAAATGGCGAGCTGAATAAAGTTCTTTATTTAAGTCAACCGGAAAGATTTGTATAGTTTGATCGTCCTACCCATGTATTTCGTTTGAAAAGGGCTCTCTATGGCCTTAAACAGACGCCTAGGGCATGGTTCGATACACTGTCAAAGTTTCTCTTGGGAAACGGATTCTCCTAAGGTGTGGTGGAATAAGATGAGAATGGGGTAGTGGAACTTTACTTCATGAGGACAGAATTTCAACTGGCTGACTTCTTTACAAAGGCTCTTCCACGAGAAAGATTTCTATTCATTCTTCCGCGACTTGGAATGAAGAGTCTTACGCCAGAATCTCTCATAAGCCTTCAGGAAGAGAATGAGGAGTAAAAGGATTTACTTCACATATCCTTTGTACATAGTTGAATACAAAAAGGAAAATAGAAAAATATAAAACCTATAAAAACCATAAAAATCTGAAAAATCTTAAAATCCAAAAAAATATTCTTCTTACGACATGTCTCTTGTGTAATCAATATTATGCATGTCTCTAGAAATGTCATTCAATAATGACACGGAAACATACATATGCTTGAGCAAGATTTTTTTCTTTTTAATAATGTTTTTCTAAAACATGTCATTTCTAAAAATATTCTTTCAAAATGGTTTGCTATTTCTTCAGATAGCAACCCGGTCTTAATATTGGGGAAAGTTCGTCGCCAAAAACATGACTGTTCCTAACAAAGGCATGAATTACTTTATATCCGTGCCTTTCCGATCTAATGTACGTTTCAGTGCATTATTTCTTGTTTAAGAAGAGAAGTCTTCTTTTTATCAAAACAAATAATTTTCTTTTATGATTCTTCGGAAAATTATTTGAGTGATACATGGTGGTAATGTGTCGCTTGTAAATCAATCAATCTTAGATACTTCATAAAATTTATCACTCAATTAATGACAATGGGTCATCAATTAAGGGGGAGAGTGATTTCCAATTTTATATCATCAAACGGATTTCTTGGTTGTCTCATAATGGTTAGAAAAGGTTTTGTAGTTAATGGGGTATTAGTTAAAGAGGAACTTACTAAGCTTTATCTTAAATGGCCAAATGTGTTAGTTGTTAGAAAGATTAGGGCATTATGTGCTATTTGCGTATAGTTTCCTAGCTTTATGTAACTAAAAGGTCCATTTGTCTCACGTTGGTTTCCTCGCTTAATCCCCTAAATAAGTTTTAATCCAAAATCTTAATGATGTTAGAAAACCATTGTGTTTGATGCTCTTGTTCTCTCCTCTGGCATTCATATAATCTGATTGACTGTGTTTCGTTTGCTGTTTGCTGATAGTTGTTTGATTGTTGCTGATTATGTGTTCGTATTCTCAGGATTTGCTTAGGTATGTAGTTACCGGGTTAGAATCTTATTCCTAAGCTCCTGATTTGAATGTTGAAAATATGCGTGAATTGCCATGTTAGTGATTGTTGTTTATGTTTGATAGAAACTTGCAATGAATGTTCATGATTGCTAGTTTCTCTTCATGCTAGATAGCATTTTGATGAGTTGCTTGAATGTTGTTTGATCATGATATGAATATGGTATTATGAGTAGGCTAGCTGCTACGTGGTAGCAGTTAATTAAGAGTGAATCTGTATGTATGCATATCTTTGTTGATACTCTTATGCAGATTCCATGGCTGATGTGAATGTGCCTGCTCCAGCTCTAACCATTTGATCAGATGTTCAAACTTTGTTGACTGGCTTTGATTTCACCACAACAACAACATCGGTAGCAACAACGAAAACAACTCTTTCACCACCACCACCAGTTATCTTGTGTGTCATAAGTAGTGTGGTATCAAATGTTATGTGTCAGTACATGATTTTTTACGAGTTTCTCATTAAACTTTAAATCATTTATAAACTCATCATAACTGACACTAACATTCTCCCTCATTGATTGAGGGGGAGTAATGAATTGTCTCAACATCTGAATATCTTTAATCAGACCAAATCTTGCTCCCAAACTTTTCTAACTTATTTAAATCACTTGGGATCACAAATCTCAAATGGTTTGAAATTTTTGATCGGGAGAGAAAATGTGATTTAAATATGAAATCTGATATAAAATGTGATTGTTTTGGACTTAAACAAATGCTCCGCTATATGTGATAAACTCTTTTGTATATCGATGCACATATTGAGGGGGAGCAAATGGTTTGTGTAAAAGGATCTTTAGCATCTCATGTGAGCAAGACTCAGACTTCACCAATGAATTGACGAAACAATAATTGTCATGAATCGAAAGGACTAGTCCTGGACGGGTAAAAACTTCAAGCTGGACTAACCAGTGATGTAAGCGTGTCTCGAAAAGGAATTGTCTGAGTAGAATGTACCGTTTCGAGAAACTGATGAGGCAAAAAATGAACCATTTTTAGGGGGTCATTTAAGCCCGGAATTGAATTTATTTGATCAAATATTGCCCTAAATCGTTCCTTTTGTGATTTTAGGTACTTTGGGAGTGAATTCTGGAAAAGGAAGCATTTTGGACGTTTTTGGAGCATAAAAGTGAAGAAAACGGCAAAGACTTAATTTTCCATGCTGAGAACAGTACCTGACGGCGTCAAGAAGGAAATTGTGACGGCGTCAGGAGTAAAATCCATGACGACCCAGTGAAAACCTAAAGGCATCAAGAGTTAAATTGGTGACGGCCTGAAGATGGACTACACGTGACGGCGTCAAACCTAGATCTAGGCAGTCCGAGGAGTTTATTGCCGCGAGATGACGGCGTCAGACATTTACTCTTGACGCCGTCACCTCACAAAATCTATAAATACTTTTCTATTTTTCATTCATTAAAGGAGGAACTTGTGTGCAGAATACTAGGGTCGAACCTAATAAACCCTAGGTCGTTTGTAACAGTATTTTCAAGGTTTTTCACCCCTTGAAACCTTTCATGTTCAATTAAGAAAAGTCCTCTTTCAATTCATTCAATATGTCTATGTGTTGTTTGAATATATCTTATGCTTGTCTTGATTTCAACATGCTAGGCTAGATCTTTTATGTGTTTACTTAGATGTAATGAAACTTAGATGTTAATTATTGGTTGATTGCTTGTTTATAGTTGTAATGGATGAATGATTTCAATGTTAGGCTTAAGAAAACTGGCAGATCTCCATTGTGTAACTTGCTTGAACGTCTTAAGAAACATGAACCGATGTGTACTAGGTTTTTATGATTGTATTTAATGCATGAGCGAATTCTAGTGATCCCATGTTAGGAGCTTCTTAGCCGGCTCGACATAGGAGTGAAGTAGGAGCTTATAGGATTGGGGAAGTAAGTACGCCACCCCATGAATGGTATTAAGGAATACAATCCGTCATCCATGCAACTGTAACAAGTAATTAACCTGTAAAAGATATCTAGGGAGTAGTGAAATCTAAGTAAACACAATTCTCCCATATATTGCTCACACCACTAGTATAATTTAGTTTATTTTGATTGCATCTTTAGTTATTGGATTAGTTGACTAGCAACTAATTCCGCCCACTCCTCTTAAAACCGAGATTTGCTTTCATAAAATATAAAAAATACAAAAAGAATCATCCCTCATCTCTAGACCTAGTCTTTAGGTTTTCTAATCCTAGCGACACTATTCCTAAGTTGAACGATCAATCCCCCGGTACTTATCATTATACTATACTACATCGATCAGATACACTGCCTGGTGGGGGTTGTAAGCTTCTCGAGATCCCTCGAGAGGTAAAGCCTAGTGCAATTCCCACGCATCAAGTTTTTGGCGCTGCAGCCCGGGGAAATAGTTATTGTCTAGGCTAGGATATCTTTTTATTAGGTTTACTTGCTAGATTCCTTTCTAGTAAGAAATTATTTTTATTTTTAGGTTTTCTTTAGTCTATCTTATTTCTTCGTGTTTTTGTTCGTAACTCTTTACCATCCGACATCATGGAAGATGGTAACATCTTTGAACCCATCAACCCACCACAACAAGACCACCACTAGCTAACCAACCTCTTAGGCCCCGAACCCTAGGAGAGTACTCCCGACCTAGCCACCAAGGCTATCGAAACACCATTGAGCTCACCCAAGGAGCCAATGTGTCTCCCTTGCGATCCGACACCATCCGGTTGGTGAAAAGCGGATGTGCATTCCATGGACTTCGTTCCGAAGATCCAAATCAACATCTCAAGGACTTCCTTAAAATCGTAGATTCTATAGACCTTGATGCTACAACTAGAGAGTCAACCCGATTACGCCTATTCTAATTCTCTCTACGTGATCAAGCTAGTCGATGGCTTGAGCGTTTACCCACGGGATCCATCACCTCATGGGATGATCTCACCACTCGCTTCCTTGCCCAATTCTTCCCACCGGGGAAGACTGCGATGCTTAGAAATGACATTTTGGTGTTTGAACAACATCAGGGGGAAACTTTCTATGAAGCATGGGCTCGTTTCAAGGATCTACTCCACAAAGTCCCTCATCATGGTATAAATCTTTGGTTATTAGTTCAGATTTTCTATGACCATGTCGACTATCACACTAAACGTACAATCGATAGAGCCGCGGGAGGTAGATTGCGTGATAAGGACGCCGAGGAGTCTTGGGCAATTATTGAAGAGCTTGCCGACGATAATCAAGAGTTATGGGAGTTTAATCATACTATAAAAGCGGCCATCAACACAATATCGACACCTGGAGGGACTAATCAAATCTCTGATGAACTCCTTTGCAAACTTGAGGCAAAAGTTGACTATTTTGAGGAAAGGCAAAAGAGACCCTTAAGTCCTAGACGGGCTACTGTCAATTCTGTCTCAAAAATGACTTCAACGCCGTTATCAGAGTCACCCTCTAGAGAGAATGTTGAGACTTTTCAAAACTATGCCCCACCTTATTCCCCTCCCGAGAAACTTAGCCCGGAATTTGAAGCCAGAATGAGAGAATACATGGCAACTCATTCAGAGCGGCTTGCTAGATTCGAGGAAGCAGTTTATAAACAAAAAGAGGAGATGCAAGAGAAAATGAATGAGATGATGAGCCTGATGGAGGAGTATGCTAAGCAGAAAACCCCCGAAAGGATGTTACTGAGGAAAGAAAGCGTCATCCCCACTACCCGATTTGTTAATTCCATCACAATTGTCCACACGGATAATGAGAAAGTAGAAACCCCTAGTGAACAAACCGCAGAAGAACCGCCAAAATCCCAATCCTTAAGTTACTACCTGAAACATGATATAAACGAAAGCACTATAACAAATTGGATAAAGGGTGACGGGCGTAACCAACCTTCCAAACAGGGTTCTGAGAAGGAATAAGAGGGAAAAGATGAGTATGATACATTACCTGGGGGACCGATATTCGAGAAACTATTGGTACAAAAAGTGGCTACTAAGCAGATGGTGTGTGGGAACTTTGAGATACCGGCCAGCACCGGGAATTTGAAATATCTAAATGCTTTCGCCGACCAAGGATCGGAAGTAAATCTTATGCCCCTAACTATCTACACCCAACTAACGTCAAAAATGCCAGCCCCCACTCGTGTTAGGCTGTCCTTCGCTGGACACTCTTACGTATACCCCCTGGGAATCGCAGAAGATGTGTTGGTAAATGTTACAGGGTTCATATATCCCGTTGATTTTATGATCATCGATGATAAGGGAGATGGATGCATGCCAATAATCCTTGGGGCACTATTCCTCACCACCGCAAGAGCTGTCATTAAGTATGAAGGTAGGAAAATTGAGCTTAAATCAGGAAAAAGAAAGATTAGCTTTCCCATGACCCCGCAATATGGGCAAGAGAGTTTGAGGGGGAGAAAGCTCAAAAGCAACATTGACACATCACCTATTCATGTTCAGGAGAAAATACTTGCATGGGAGGCAAGAATCAAAAGCTACAATGAGGCTGGACATTAAAGAAGCAAAGGCAATGAAGTTCATGTCGAGTTCGAACATTGTCAACCAACGAGGAGCCATGTACCATTCGAGAAAGGTAACTTAGTACTCTTAAGACACTTGGAGATAACGATACCTCCTGATAAACCGAGTCCCTGGTGGTATGGGCCTTTCACAATTGAAAACATAAGCCATGATGGGGTGGCTAGCTTGAGAAGTAAAGGAGGAGGAGAGGTGATTGCAAGTATCGACAGATTGAGACACCACCACCATGATAGTAATGATCGCAACTACATGGGGTACATCATCTCAAGGGATGAGGTCATGTAGTAACCCATGACCTTGAGTCTAGCTACAAGACTCGTAAATAAAGAAAAGCGCTTCTTGGGAGGCAACCCATGTTTTGTGTGATTTTTATTTTTGTTTGATTGTTATTTGTTTCCGTATGCATGTTTTATTTTTATTTTTGGTAGATCATGTTTCAAAACTAAAATGGTGAAAATACTTTATTTTGTTGTTTGGCTTAGTCTTAACTTCATCCAAAGGTATTTCGCAAAAGATAAGTGTAAGAGGAAACCCCAAATATGTTTTTAAGAAACAAACTCGATCATGAATCTCCACAATATTAAGTGAACATGTATATTCGTATTTGTTAGAGTCAAATGCTTGTATCGAGTCATAATGATGTTTTGCAGGATTTTCCAGGAAGTAGGACGAAGTTTTTCCAGAAATTTTCCGGAAACTTAACATAAGAATTTCTGCAGGTCACTTCTGACGGCGTCAGGAGTTAACTCCTGACGGCGTCACGTGCAAAATTCTGAAAATTTTACCAGTTTTGTTTTTCTAACGGAGTCTTAAATTTTTTTTTGTTAATTCTTTAGTTTTATAATCTCCAGGAGATCTGCAAACATCATTCCACAAGCATTATATCTTATTTTGTTTTCTAGGATTTGTTAGGATATATAGATTGTCGCCGATTTTACGTGAGGTTGCCTTGTCTGTTTTCTCAGGTTTAACAGGTTATGTATGACAAGAAGATGATTTATATTCTGGAAGGGAAGCTTTGATTGTTCATTTTCTTGGAGGAAGATCTAACCTGGCTACCTTATTATCCATACCGAGCGAATCAGGGGAGTATTTGTTTTCATTCTTTTTACTTATTTCACTTTTACATTCTTTACTTGTACATTGGGGACAATGTTCATCCTAAGTGTAAGGGGAGGGTAAAATGATGATACCTTACAGATACACTTTCGCTTGAGTTTGTTTGTTTGATAGTAGATGTGTAATAAAACTATGAGAAATACTTGTTAGTGTAATTTTAGAGCCAAATTTTTACAACATTTAGGAGTGAAACTTTAGCCATAGCAAGCGTCTCATGGATAGGAAATTGTATGACTAGCACAAAACCGTATCATTCAGAAAAAATTTTCACCCAAATATGTGAGGTTCGCCTTTAGATTTGATAGGAAAAGCATTCACTATTAGTGCTTATGAGTGTACCGGTAGCATTTAGATTCTAGAACTTGCGTTAGTGATGCATCCCGTGACCGCTAGTGAGACTACATTCATGTAGTAGGATTTACTACATGATAAGAGGCATTAGGATCACCCTTGTGTTAAACCCATATCATAATTACTTAACCATTAAAGTCATATTACTTGGCTAGTTAAGTCAATTAATTTTTCCCACACCTTACCGTTGTACTCATTTTTAGTACACGAAACCCCTAGTACACCCCTCCGAGCCTATCTTTTCGTTTCTAACTTTAAGCATTTTACTTAAAGGAAGAATTTGTTACAACCCACTTAAATGTACACCCAAATCGCCTTAGCCTTCCGTGTATGCACTCATCTTTAGTGCATTATTGTTATTTGTTTAAACCCTAAGTTAATTATCTAATTGATTACATGGTTGCTAAGTCGAGTCATATCCTTGTACATATTGTTCTGGGACGATTGGGACTCATGGGTAAAGTACTTATGTTATGGAGTAATGGGGAAGAACATCTTATATTACCCCCATATGTGCGTTAATCTTAAAAGTACTCCAAGTGTTTTGATTATCTTAATTCGAGTCATTAGATTATTTTATTGTAAAGTATGTAAAAATTCAAGTGTAAGGGGAATATTCATTCCCTATGATGTATTATTTTGGATGGTAGGGTAAGAGTGTATGCAAAAAAAAAAAAAAAAAAAAAAAAAAAGAAAAAACATACGGACTACCATCCCGTTTCATTCTATGTTTATTTTATGTTTTTGTTATTTTTCATTTATTAGCTTAAGTCGAGTCTAGTCTTGGCTTAGCAACGCCATATTGTACATGTAATTAACCAAGATTATTAACTCGCCACCAGAAAATACTGCCTATATCCAACAAAACCGTGTATTCCATATCCCTACACCTAACATTACAACCCTTTAAAAAGACCTCTTTGATAGTTTATCCTAGGTGCTTACGCCATGTGGTGGAGGTTTGATCCTTTCCCAAGCCTATGGTAATCTATTTTGCTATGACAGGTAGTGAGTGATGGTTTCCATTTCCATATTGTGATATTACGTTATTACACCCTAGAGATGTGAGTATCTAAACACTATTTGTGAGGTGCTAGTGTATGACCTCCGTCCTTGTCTTTGGTCTTTAGTGGAACGATTATTTGTTGTAATTACTTTTATATTAGTGTTAAATGACTCCTAACTTATATTTTGACTAGAATAAAAGCGCATTTGCTTGAGGACAAGCAAATCTCAAGTGTAAGGGTATATGATGAGGCGAAAAATGAACCGTTTTTAGGGGGTCATTTAAGCCCGGAATTGAATTTATTTGATCAAATATTGCCCTAAATCATTCCTTTTGTGATTTTAGGTACTTTGGGAGTGAATTCTGGAAAAGGAAGCATTTTGGACGTTTTTGGAGCATAAAAGTGAAGAAAACGGCAAAGACTTAATTTTCCATGCTGAGAACAGTACCTGACGGCGTCAAGAAGGAAATTGTGACGGCGTTAGTAGTAAAATCCATGACGACCCAGTGAAAACCTGAAGGCGTCAAGAGAAGGGCGTCAAGAGTTAAATTGGTGACGGCCTGAAGATGGACTACACGTGACGGCGTCAAACCTAGATCTAGGCAGTCCGAGGAGTTTATTGGCGGCGAGATGACGGCGTCAGACATTTACTCTTGACGCCGTCACCTCACAAAATCTATAAATACTTTTCTATTTTTCATTCATTAAAGGAGGAACTTGTGTGAAGAATACTAGGGTCGAAACTAATAAACCCTAGGTCGTTTGTAACTGTATTTTCAAGGGATTTCACCCCTTGAAACCTTTCATGTTCAATTAAGATAAGTCCTCTTTCAATTCATTCAATATGTCTATGTGTTGTTTGAATATATCTTATACTTGTCTTGATTTCAACATGCTAGGCTAGATCTTTTATGTGTTTGCTTAGATGTAATGAAACCTAGATGTTAATTATACGTTGATTGCTTGTTTATAGTTGTAATGGATGAATGATTTCAATGTTAGGCTTAAGAAAACTGGCAGATCTCCATTGTGTAACTTGCTTGAACGTCTTAAGAAACATGAACCGATGTGTACTAGGTTTTTATGATTGTATTTAATGCATGAGCGAATTCTAGTGATCCTATGTTAGGAGCTTCTTAGCCGGCTCGACATAGGAGTGAAGTAGGAGCTTATAGGATTGGGGAAGTAAGTACGCCACCCCATGAATGGTATTAAAGAATACAATCTGTCATCCACGCAACTGTAACAAGTAATTAACCTGTAAAAGATATCTAGGGAGTAGTGAAATCTAAGTAAACACAATTCTCCCATATATTGCTCACACCACTAGTATAATTTAGTTTATTTTCATTTTTGTTATTTTATTTTGATTGCATCTTTAGTTATTGGGTTAGTTGACTAGCAACTAATTCCGCCCACTCCTCTTAAAACCGAGATTTTTATTTGCTTTCATAAAATATAAAAAATACAAAAAGAATCATCCCTCATCTCTAGACCTAGTCTTTAGGTTTTCTAATCCTAGCGACACTATTCCTAAGTTGAACGATCAATCCCCTGGTACTTGTCATTATACTATACTACATCGATCAGGTACACTGCCTGGTGGGGGTTGTAAGCTTCTCGATATCCCTCGAAAGGTAAAGCCTGGTGCGATTCCCACGCATCAGAAACCTTGGGTGAATCTGATCGGGCCGGGTAATAACTTCAAGCTAGTTTAACTAGTGATGTAAGCGTGTCTCGAATGCCCAGTCATGTTCACTTAAGGTAGATCAATTCAAAAAAGTGCAACTCTTCCCGACATGTGCAAATTTTCAAATCAATACATATGAGCACATGTTAAGGGGGAGCATTTGAAAATAACAAAACTCTCAATGTGCTAACAAAATGTGTTTCTTAATCATAAACACGTTGAGAGAATTTTCAATGATTTGGTGTATGGCAACATAGGATAGTCATGAAGTTATAAGGTGGCTAAGGTTAGGAAAACCGTCCTATGATCCGCCAGAGCCGGAGAGATCTACCCATGGACAATACTAAATAGATAGTATTAGAAAGTCCATAGGTATGATTATGAAAAAAAGGAGAAATGTGATAATGGAGAAAGAAGGGGTTGAAGAATTAAAAAGAAATGAAATGAGAAAGGGTGAAAAGAAATAGCCCTCCAATTATTCAACCTTAGGGCAGAAACCGGGTTCAATTCATAATCTACTAATTGTTGCTAAGGTGACATTGGTATTGAAGACAAGACGTCATGGACCCAGTGACACAATGCACTAAACCTTCTAGCCACTCAAGTTCTCTTAAAAGAACTTGTTTCATTCTCACGGGGAACCGGTGTAATCTATCAACTTACCTCTTAGAGATGGTTGATATTGAAGTAGGAGACCTCTCCCTAATCTCCGCATAGGAAAACCAAATGCACTTATTGAGTCTAGAGCCTCGAGATGCATACAAAGATCTCATAGGAACACGTGCTACTTCTACCCTGGTTGTTCAACATTAAGGACACCAGTGGTAAACTTATGAGTCCTACGCAGATCTTAGCAATCTGCCAGAACATTTATGAGGGAAGTTACTATTGTAACTCCCAGTGATCGAATGGAAATTCCTGCCAGGGTCAACATCAAGCAGCCCTGAAAGTAGGTCACTTAGGTAATTCCTTGTGGATTACGCTTAGTGGTCACGATGGTTAAAAACGGTCAACAGTCGTGGAGTGATCTCCAGCGACTCACCCAATCGTTGATCTACCTAGGTAGGTCATGTGAATCCTTTCAGGGTTTGCCGATTGGGAATGGTCTTGGTAAGGGTTAGAAGGAGTCTTCACACTATGCTGTTGACAATCTCTAATTCCAAATCTATAAGTACCGGACGATTTATTGCTAACTGTCTGCTTGCAGGAAATTCTGACGGTTGCTGTCGATTGCAGAAAAGATGTTGATCCATCACCACATGCTCGCACTTCAACATCACTATCTAAGAAATCATGATCATTGATTAGGCCTCATCTATGCTTCCACAACTCTGATGCAGAAGATCATGATCCAGAAAAGTGTGAGCATGTCAACTCAAAGATGTTCAAATCACATGGAGACATTACCACTCAAAGATGACTAGCAGATACTCATTTGGATGATGAACTCGAAGTAATGCCAAAGATTATCCAACTCATTAAACAAGTCATCTAGAGTCTGCTGCTGAATGTACAAAGACATGTTTGAAGAATCAAAGTCTACGAGCTGCAAGATTTCAAGGATGCAAGAATTCAGTACTTATCTTCTGGGGTGACCTCCTTTAGGGGAGATTGTTAGGAATACGAATATTCAGATAAAGACTCGGTCACCCCAAGTATTACTCAGCATCACATAGCTCGTAGAATTATCCTTAATATAGTTAGTACGTAGTTTAATAGTAGTTAATATATGTAAATAGTATTCGTAGAGTGGGTCGGGTCTTTACCCACTGTCAGCTCACTCTACAGCTCGTTTCATGGAGCACAAGTAGTTGTAGTATATATACCCTCTCCCACCCAAGGGAGAGGGTTGGACCTTTCACAACCTTAATCTAATATTCACTATTTTCTCTCAAGGTTCCCTTCTACTTTCTCTCTCTAACTTCTCTCTACTAATTCTTCCATCTTTGATCCATATTATACAAAACCAATACGTGTTATAAGATTATGAGTATACTACATGCTCACATCAATTGAATGTGGTGGCATTTTGTGTTTGGAAATGACTTTTTTGGCCTTAATTATGCAAACACTATTTTCTTCTCATGTCTACACACATGATAAAAGTAAGACATGTCATGACTGCTCATAGGGTACCAAACACTATTTTTTTCTTTATTGTCACGTGAATACTTTTGCATTTTTTAAACACTAAACAAGCATAAGTTTTCCTCTATTAAGACCAAAGACACCAACCAATCTCCCACCACCCAATTCTAGCTGCTGAAATAATGAGTTCCATGAACAAAGGTTTTTTCAAACACACCCTCAATTGCAACATCCTCCTCCTTTTCATTTGTAACATACTTTTTTTTATTTTAATGGTTTTCTTAACTTTTTGCAGAAATCATTTACGTTAAAAGCAGTGACTCAAGCTCCATCAACAACTGGAGTGACTCAAGTTCCACCAACAGCTGGGATGGCTATTTTCCAAAGGGTTATTCAGGTTCATTGACCAAAGTGAATTATGCTAGGAAGTTTAAAACTCCTAAAAAGACTGAGAAAGAGCTTTTTGATGAAAGGAAAAAGGTGTTAGGCCTTCCTAATGGTCAATTCTGTGAAGACAATGGTATCAAACCATTTGCTCCAGCAATTGTCAAAGCTTTTCCAAAAGGGAAGGGTAAAAAGAAAATCTATTAGTTGATTTAGGAGGTAGTATGATTGAATAAACTTGTTGTAACCTGAATAAACATGTTGTTACCCTTTTGTACTAGTTTATTGGGTATTTGTAATTGACCTGTTGAATGGTAGACTAACCATGTACTGCTGATAAGATAACAACAGTACCAGTACTAACTAATTAATACGGTTAGAAATTTTTTTGTACTACCAGTATTAACGTTTTACTACTGTTAGATATAAGGAACTTAGTACTGCTGAGCCTTCCAAACGTGTGAAGTCCACCCAACCCAAATCATTAAGTACAATTCATAGCTACATTCCCAAACGAAATGGAAATATAAATTTGTTAAAAATTTTGATGGTTTTATCTGGTTTAAGTATGTTTGTCATGAAAGACTATTAATTTGGTTCCCTGGTAGTATTTTGTCATTTCAGAAAGTTGAGACGCAACTTGTTTTAAAGGATTGTGCTTTAAAATAAAAACAAACCATAAGGCTGTAGTTTGACTTAGGGAACTCAATAAACCATAAGGCTCTAGTTTGACTTAATAAAGTCAACTAAGTGAACCATTATTGAATACTCACTTGTGAACCTGTTTTTTTACTTTCAAAACTGAACATGGGTAAAATTAACTTATTACAATTTATATTTGACCAATTGCATATGCAGTATAGTGTCGTGTTCGGAATAATAAACGAATTTGACTATTAAAGTCAACATATTTTTTGGTCAACAATGTGAATAATACCACTATTAGATATACACATGAAAATAACCATAAATTGAAGGTCATACGGGTGCATAAATTGAAAGTCAAACTTACATCATGAAAATAACCATAAACTTTATTTGCAAAAAATAAATAAATAAATATAACATGCAATTGAAAAAAAGGAAACTCACAAATCAACAATAAAATTATTATTGAACAAACTTTTTCCATTACACGATTAAATTAATCGGACTCATATGACTTATACAATTCATCATACGAGAATATTTCTAAACATTCTTCTTCCTCTTCTTCATTACATATAACATATTTGTTATTCTTTTTATCCCTTTCTTCTAATCTCCTAACAGCATTGATCTCCTTCCGATGCTCATCGGCCTTCTTTTTTACAGCAAGCCTGCGTCTTTCAACTTCAGCAGGGCTTGGAGGAGCAGCCTTCTCCTTTTCTTCATCCACCTCCTTCTTATCCTTATCCTTCGAGCCTTTTTCCAACAAAGGCACCTCTGGCTCTTTTGGATCTTCCCTTGGTCGTTTCATCACTTCCTTGTTTTCTTCTTCTGTGTTGTCGGTTGCAACAGCATCTCTGGCTCTCTTGGTTCCTGACATTTTACTTACACTTTAAGTTGTTTGATGTTTGCTAGTAGTAGATTGGTATGCTACATAATGTGGCAGCAACAAATATATAGACACATAATGGGGAAAACGAATAGTCTGTATTAAATTTTACAGGCTTTTTTTGGACTCTTCGGTTCCCAATTATTTGTTGGAAATATGAACACATTTATATTTCCATTTTATTTGGGAATGTGCCTATGTATTGTAAGTAATGGGTTGGGTTGGGTTGGGTGGTCTTCACACGGCTTTATTGGCTCACCAGTATTAAGTTTTTTATATCTAACAGTAGTAAAAATTTAATACTGTTAGCGCAAAATTTGACTTTATTAAGTCAAACTACAGCCTTATGGTTTGTTGACTTCCCTAACTCAAACTACAGCCTTATGGGTTGGTTTTTTTATTTTGTTATTTGAAAAAAAAAAACATAATCCTTTAAAACAAGTAGCATCTTAACCTTCTGAAATGACAAAATACTAGGGGTAAACCTTTAAAACAAGTAGCATAATCCTTTAAAACAAGTAACATCCTCACTTTAATGGGATAAACCTTGAAGAGTGGGTAGCTCGAATACCGGGTCTATCGTGCTTAATAGGCTTGTATGAGATACAAAACTCAAACAAGGTAGTGTCCAATCATCTCAGGGTTGATTTAAATCTGGTTGAAGGTCTTACCACTCTACACACCAACAACGCTACCGATCATTTCTGCGACAATGATCATGTTCCTCAAGTGGGTCTTCACCAAGTTAGGCTTCTCACCAGCGAGTGATTCACGTTTAGCTTTGCCAAGCTTCTTAATCAAAGCCATGGGCTTCCTCTTCAAACCCCTCTGAAACCTTCTGCGAGCACGAGTAGTGAACATCTTGACCAACTCATCGGTAGACATGTCAAGCAAAGCATCGAGATCAACTCCACGGAAACTGAACTTATTGAACGTCCTCTTCTTCGCGACTGCAACATCTGGTTCTTGGCCCTCTCAGGCTTGCTGTTATGGTTTGTTAACTTCCCTAAGTCAATCATATTATGTTAGAAGGAATTTTGTACTAACAGTACTAACATTTTACTACTGTTGGATATAAGGAACTTAGTACTGGTGAGCCGATAAAGCCGTGTGAAGGCCACCCAACCCAACCCATTAAATACCCACCCAACCCATTAAATACCCACCAAACCGATCAACCACACATTTCCATCTCATTTAATCTCATCTCATAGAATACCCACCCAACCGATGAAACACACATACAAACACACATAATCAATCTTGTAACCTAAATTTCTCTTAAACCTACATATCCTATAACGTTACTTCACACACAATGAAGGCCACAAACAAAAAAGGTATTGTTATTTCTGTTTTGCTATGTAATTGGGTGTATTTAATTAAAAAAGTCAATATAGGGTCGTTTTGTGTTAACATTTAACTGTTTGTGAAGCTATATTTTTTTTTGTTTTTTGATGCTCTCTTTTTCCTTATTTGCAGAAAGCAAATCTACAAGGTCTGAGTATATCATTGGTCCTGTTAATCATGATTATGCCAATTTTTTAAATCTTCAAGCTCAAAAAGGTTCAACCACCACTCCTACAACCTCTGAGTATATCATTGGTCCTGTTGATCCTGATTATGCCTAGTATTTAAAGCTTCAAGGTGCAAAAGGTTCAAGCACCATTCCAACAAGCTCTCATTATATCATTGGTACTGCTGATTCTGCTTATAGCAAGTATTTAAAGTTTGAAGCTAACAAAGATTCAACCTCCACTCCTGCAAATAAGCCTTGAAGCCAGTCAATGAAAAGGAAATTTATAGCAGTTAATTATGGCAGTTCATGATAATAATTCTAATGTGTTTTGATGGTATAACCAGTATCTCTTTCGTAATGAAGAACAATTTTATGTTCTTTTATTATTGGTAATGAATCTGCATTTGTTCACTCTCATGTACTGTTTTACTTAATATTGTCAAAAAAAGGTTTATTCCACCATGCTCAAATATTTACCATTAAATGAAAGACAACACTTTTATTCAACAAATAAGTACAACTCAGCGGTAGATTCTCAAACAAAATGGAAATATAAATGTGTTCATATTTTCAACAAATAATGGGGAACCGTTTACACTGTTTGACAACAAATGTACATTCTAATCTACCGTTTGACTTAATGTAAGTCAACACTTTATTTGACGAAAATGGGTACGAATCACAGAGGTTTACAAGTGATTAATCAAAATGGTTCAGTTAGTTGACTTTATTAAGTCAAACTACAGCTTTATGGTTTCTTGACTTCCCTAAGTCAAACTACAGCCTTATGGTTTGTTAACTTCTCTAAGTCAATCATATTATGCATTGAACAAGCAAACAAAATACTTCACAATAACAAGCCACATTCACTTGATCACAAACAATTACGATTTAGCCATTATTCAAACAAGAAATTTCATTGACCATTGACAACCATTACAAACGAGTGCTTCACCACCCAACTACCATCATCTACTCAAAAATACTAAAACCATTCACCCACCACCATCACAAACTAACAACTACTACACAAAGAGACTTGATGGTGTATTGGTTAACACATGCCAAGTAGTTAAATAAACATACAATGCAAACAAAACCCAACTGATGATGATATACTTCTTGTACTTGGACCGCTGTTCTTCAAGCTCTTCAACAACACCTCGTAGAGCATTAATCCTCCTCAACAAACCAGGGATAATGTCTACTGACCTTGGGCACATCGGAGGATCCAATTAATCCAGAAAAGGATATTTTGAGCCCTGAAACAACACAGTGTGTAAATAAGCAACATATTTTTTTAAAAAATAATAAACAACACAATGACCAAACTTACAATTGTCGGACAGCCAAAGAAAAGGGGACCTGGATTCCTGTTTGTCCAAGAAGTCTTGACAACAGCGGGTTTACCACATGTGCAGACCACCATCGTTGCTCTGTTTTTCTTTTGGGAAGATGTGTGTTTTACATACTTATGATATGGACAATGGTCGGGTATTTACATGGTTCAGTTCTGGCCAACGGTCGAATTTTTACGCAACACGCATCGTTTTTGTTAGGGACGAAACATGCAAAGAGTTTGCTACAATATACAAACGGCATTAGGGACGAACGGTGAGAATATGAAATTGGTGAAAAGACGAAAAAACCCAACCTTGCCACATCAGATAACGGAAGGACATAACGTCCGTCTACCAAAACGCGCTCCCAGGGACCAACCGAGCCGTTATTTGCATAGTTCAGAGACGAAAATGCCAAAAAAAATAGTTTAGGGACGAAGCGCGTGAATAGCGCCAAGTTTAGAGACGAACGGTGAAATATTGTCTTTATAAAAACTTCCAATTAATCTTATCAAAGGCCTTTTCAAAATCCACTTTGAACACCACACATTTGCATTGTTAAATGCTAAAAGTTTGCAAATCAAATTCATTCAAGATAAGATAAAACTTAAATGTTCATTCAAGATAAGATAAAACTCAAATGTAAGTCATTTATATAGAAGGCATTGAGATGGTCACCTCTACCAATGGGCATATCGAAAGAAGTTTCCGAAAGTGCTCACGAACCGTATAAAATTTTCTTCTATAATGTAAAATATTGTCAAAAGACCCAATTTTTTTGAAACACAACTTTTCTAAAAATTTCACGTCACAAGTTTTTTTAGTTAAAACACATCTAGTGATTTCTAATAATGAGTATGTCACTATCTTTGCATAAATGTGTTATTTGTTGGAGTGTAATTACTAATTATGATTGATTGATAATATCAAGGTTATAAATAGCGTAAGGCGTGGCGTGGCGGCGAAGCCAAGCCTCAAGCCTTACGAGCCATAGCGAGGCTATGGTGTTTTATAAGGCATGACTCAAGGCGGCATAATCTTTTTTATAAATTTATATAGTAATTAGAAAATTCATGATTTTAGTAATTAGAAAATTCAACCCAAAGAGTCAATTACTACTAAATCTTTTAAAAAATAAAAAGCCCAAATTTTAGCCCAAATACTACTAAATTCTTTAAAAGCTTCTAAATAAGGCGTCACGCCTCGCGCTAAGGCGCGCCTTACCACGCCTTTTCGCGCCTCATCAGGCGCTACGCCTCAAGACGATGCCTTGGTCTATTTCGTAGCGCCGAAGCCACGCCTCGCGCCTTAGCAGCGCTAAGGCGCGCCTCTTAGAACCCTGGATAATATAATGTAATGTGCCAAATACAATATATAAAATAATAACATAGGCTAGGCTTACTAATAATAACACAATAAGCCTAAACATAAGATAACCCACTAACAAATTAGTTATGTTATGTTTAGGCCCATTGTATAATTAATTTACCAAAATTTTTAACCTAAAAAAATAAAAATAAAACCCCAAGATGAAAATTTAAGTTTGTCAAGATCTAGTTTTACGGGAAAAAGAGAGGTGATGTTGTTGACAGTGAGCAATTTATCAGAATGGGACAAGATTGGAGGAGGTAGTGGTCCCATAATTAACTATGCTTAATAATAGCAGGATCAAATAGGTTTATTAAGAGCACTAGGTGCAGCTACTCATCCACCCTCGTCACTCTAACGTGGAGCCTCACCACTGCACCGACCCCCCCCCCCCCCCCCAACTTTTTTTGCCACTCAAGACCTCCTCGTCTGCACGGCGAGGCAAAAACTTTGCAAAATCCGTTGGAGTGGGGCCCAAATCAATATAAACGGTTATATTTTCTTAACTTGTTTTCAAATTTTGAACCCAAGAAATAAGGAACAAATCAATACTTTTGTTTTGATCGGATCTAGGAACGATAAGAGTTGGGTTTCTTCAGGTGTTCTGTGACTGCAAATGAGAGACAAGAAGAGATGAAGAGATGGTTTCTTCGTCGTGTGTACCAAAGAAATCTTTTCAAATATACTAGCTGTTTATGGGACGATTAGTTGTTTTTTACGTGATACCAAAGAAATCTTTTCCAAAAAAACTTTTCCTAGTTTCGTGCATTACACTTTTTATACTAAGATGAAAACTTACACTAAATTTTAATTTACGCAACCAACTAGGAGTAAGTTTCTATATATGTCGTTACTTTCAGTAAAAATATAAAGAGAGTTTAGTACAAGTATTTTCTATCTATTTGTTTCAGTGACAAGCTTAACCAAATATGAATAAAGTACATTTATGCGGGAAAATTGTACCAAATTAATTGGTTTATTTTCTACTTTTATATTTATCTCGATTTAAGCACTCTATTTTATTTTGCTATTAGTGAGCCACAATTCAAAGGGACACAAATAAGCTATTTGTAAAAAAAATATTGAATTGTTGGGTGTTTTTAAAAAAAAAATCGGTTCCAATAGGTTTAAAACCAAAATACACGAACTGGACCTGAGAATCGAACCGGAACCGAAACACTCTCTTTGGGTTCTCGGTTCCTAAAATATGCATTTTTTGGGTTCTCGGTTCTCTCGGTTAGAGGTCGGTTCTTTGCGGTTCCGAAACCGCATTCCAAATACAAGATAGAATCCTACTAATAATAACAGGCTAAACATAACATAACCCACTAACATATGTCACCTATAGAATGGGTCAATCATATGATCAGTTTTTTAGTCGTGTGTAGTATCACAAGTTGCCGTATTTGCAAATCATAATCATGATGACAAACTAGATTACAACATCCTTGATTGGATGCAATACCTGAAATCCTATAATTGAATTAAACCATTGTATATTCAATTTTGTTGTTGACATGTTATAGTCATGGAACCTGATATTTACACGGAACAAATTGATATACGGAGTATTACTTTTCATAATTCTAACTTTCACCGTTGGCATATAACTTACTTTTGTTTAGTCTAATCATTTTATAGGTTGATATATTAACTTTTAAAACTTACTACTAGAGATGGCAACGGGGCGGGGATTATCGGGGATTGTATTTACCATCCCCATCCCTGTTTCTCACTCCTTATCCCCATCCCCGCCTTCATTCCCATTGGGGAATCGTTTTACATCCCCATCCCCATCCTCAATGGGGATCGGGGATCTCCACAAGGATTCGGGGATTTTCTGGCCTTATAAATTGAGCATAAAAATTACATAAGTAATTGAAATTATAAAGGATAGATTTATAAATGTCTTAAAAAGCATACATCATACATAGTTGGATTAATTAAAATGTCATTTAACTTTAAAGTATCGTAAATACTGAAACATCACATATAATATAAAAATAAACTGTATCGAATGTGTGTATTCAGACAAAATATTGGTAGAATAATATGTAGTTAGTGCTTAACATTTTAAAAGTATTTGATCCACTAAATATCACATATACATACATATATACTTCAAGTATAATACTTGTCACTACTCACTAACATATACATATACAAGTACATGTAGTATTAATATACATATAACTTATACAGTGTATACTTATACATTAAAAGTTCGGGTTCGGGGTCGGGGATTTTTGTTATCCCCATCCCCGCCCCCATCCCCGGTTTTATAATTCGGGGATTCCCCGTTCCCATCCCCGGTCAACTCGGGGATTCCCCAGTCAAATCGGATTTGGGGATCAGGTCCCCGTCGGGTACGGATTTTTTTGCCATCTCTACTTACTACACTAGCCTTTAGTTTGTAAATTTTAACATTAAGATATGAATGTTTATAAAATATTTACCATTTACCAAATAGTAATCCCTTGTTGTTTACTCTTGATTATAAAAGTAATCCCTCTCTTAAATCTAAAGATTGTTTGTGTAACAAATAAATTACAAAAATGTTCCTCCGGCTTACTTGTGATGCAAAATAGTCCCTAAATTTGCCAAAAAAATGTCATTCCCGTTACTTGCGGTTACATAATCAGTCCATACTCCATAGGTTAAAGCTAGGGATGTTGCGTAACGAACACTTGCGATTATAAACATAGTCCATAGGTTAAATTTGAGGCCCGTTGGTGTAACGATAAGTTACATAAATAGTCCTTGAAATTACCTATCGATTCCAAAAATGATCCTTGAGTTAAGTTTAGGGAATGTTTGTGTAACGTAAAAAAATTTCACGTAAAATCTCGCGCCCCGCAATGAAGCGTTGGTAAAAAAAAGTCTTCGTTGATACTAAGGGGATAATATCCAACACTTTAACTAGTGTTGCTTGTTTGGCTACAAAACAAAATTAAATACAAGTTCTTCGTTGATACTAAGGTTAAAGATATAAGTTCTTGTTCAAATATACTACAAAGTGAGATGCTAATTGAATATTAATTCTGATTGTAGTGTCCTTATAGCTTACTAGTGACGTAAGTTCACTGTTCACTATGACTCTTGAGCTAAAAATGTGAACCACATGAAATGGTTTAATAAGTCAAGACGAGTTATTATGCTCTATCGAAAATTCAATAACATTAATATTGATACAAAACGTCAATGAGATATAACTCGGGAGTCATGATTGTTGTATCAACTTAATGAGTTTATATAAACACTTAAAGTTTAAAAAATTTAAAAACATATTCAAAGGAGTGATTGTTTGCTTTAGAGGCTAAATGCGGGAAAAGTGTATGAATTAAAGTAATTTACATGCTTTAATTTGCCATCAACTTACGTGACAAACATGGATCCTAATGGACCAATTGTAATCATCATCAGAGTTGCTTAATTAAAATTAGTTTGGTGGTAATGCCAAGGTTGTTGTTTTATTGTTAATCATGCACACACAACATACTTATCTTAAAAAGCCAAAAAACCAAACTTATATTCTAATATTAGCCATTGTTGGTTTTTTCTTAGTTGTTCAAACTCGAGGTGGTTTTTCCAATCTTATCTATGTTTTCTTTTTGGATTTGATAGCTGTTTTTTCAGATTAATATTTAATAAAAGTGAACTTTTTCTTTTTCATGATTTTTCCATGAGGCCATGCTAACGTGTGTTTTGCTACAAGTTGGTGTCACAAATTTATTTGTATTTAGATATACTAGAGACTTCTTTTTCTAAACTGTTGAACAAATGAGTGAGGTTTTCATATGTTTCAAGTCAGCCGGGAGGGTGGGTGATCTATGACTTGGAAGTAGGCGGGTTATTCGAAGTGTTTACATGCCCATTTTTGAGTACCCTCAAAATGTTCAACTATCGGAGTTTCTAATATATACACCAACAACATGTTTAACTTGCATTGTAATCATACATTGAAAAATTGTATTTTGAAAAAATATATGCAAGTATTTGAGTTTTAATAGGTATATATGTAATTCTCTCTAAAATAAATTTGAAAAAAAAAAAAAAAATCTTATTTGAGAATATCATAAACCACTCAAAATGTGTTCTTTTAATAAAACAATGCCTAACTGAACTTAAGCACCCATTAACAATCTTTTTCACAACAAGTTATGTAATTAAACTTTACATGAGATAGAAACTGTAAACACAATGCGAGGAACACAATGGCTTTTCTAATCTATACTATCTATAATGGAAAAATGGTCAAAGATGAAAAGTGGAGAAATGGAATAGTCAATATTGTGGAATGTTGAAAAATGTATATAAGGAAATATTGAAATGCATTTAATACTCTTATTAAAATACCTCATTACTTAAAAGTACAATGATTTATTCACATTGTACAACCAATTAAAAACATATATACCAAATTAAATACAACAAATTAAAACACAAACTGGGTTGACCCGGAACGCTTCAAACACGGCGGGTTGTCCCGGTTTAATTTGACTCGTTTTCGACCCAACCTAGCAAGTTGACTCAATTTAAATCGACCCATTTTTCGATCGGAACGGTTCAACCCGTTGAACCACCCGGGTCGAACCGGGTTTCAAAACATTATCCATTACTTAAAAGTACAATGATTTATTCACATTGTACAACTAATTAAAAACATATCTATCAAATTAAATACAACCAATTAAAACAAAAATCGGGTTGACCTGGAACGCTTCAAACCCGGACGGGTTGACCCAGTTTAATTTGCCCCGTTTTCAACCCAACCTAGCAAGTTGATCCGGTTTAAATCGATACATTTTTCGACCGGAACGGTTCAACCCGTTGAACCACCCGGGTAGAACCAGGTTTCAAAACATTATGTTAAATTCTCAAATCTTCAAACTTTTATTATTTTTCGTTTATAACCTATAAACTTTTTTTTATCAATAAACTATCTGTCGCTATAAAATCTCGTTGCTATGCACGGGTACTCGTCTAGTATTAATAATAGCTCAATAATTGAGGACATACAACATAAAGCGGAGATCATAGAGTTAATATATGTGCTTCTTAAGACATTAATAATAGTGTTATGCGGTTCACCTCGTTTATGTTGGCTATGAAATCAGTCGGTGGAGACCGCTAGAGTGTCACTTTCCTTTTTCTGTCTCTAGATGACACGATTTATGCTAAAATATTTTATTAAAAAAAACAAGTTCTTATGGTCCGTTTGGTTTGTTGACGGGTTTAGAATTTGAATTCGGATTTGAATTTAAATTTGGTTTTAGATTTGATACAAGAGAGAAACATATTTTATAAGTTATAATAAAATATTTTATATTAGAATATATTATTTTATAAGATTTGTAAAGACACAAAATAAAGATGGTCCCACAATTTTAGCAATTCATTGCAAATCCCGTTTAACACATACAATGATTCAATTAGAGCACTATTGTGAAATTCAACAATGAAATCCTCAACCAAAACTTTGTTTTTATTTGTGAGTCCCTCAAACCCAATCCAACCCTCTAAAACAAATGGGCCCTTATTAATGTCGGCGTATCTGGCCGAACGGCCCACATTAGCCGAAAGACATAACTGCCGAATGACCCACCAAGAGTCATTCGGCCCAGCGGTACAAAATAGCTCCAAGACAATACTCGACACAAATAGTAGGATACAGTGCTCAGAACGAACAGACTGATACAAACAGGACCCAAAAAGGGAAAGGCCACAGTTGCCGCTCAAAAACGTCACAATCCCACATGTAACCATCTAATACAAACAAGAAAGGCTTGCCTATATAAAGGGTGAAGTTTCTCACTCCGGGTTAATCAATTTCACTCACTTTTGCTCTAATTTTATTACCCCTATTATCATATACTTATTCTCACGCCGGAGTTTGGTCTTGGGATAAAACCCAAAGCGAGACTAACATGTGTTTCTTTTTTGCAGATATCCGAATGACCATACGAAGAGTCATCCGGAGGATTAACTTTGCTTGTTTGGAGTTAGACGCAAGATTTTACTTCAACAATTAACAAGTTAAACATAACCAAATATTCTAGTATGCGTGAGCTAGTAAGAATTATTCATTTTCGACAAGAGTAGTGATTGACATGTTTAAATGGCAGACCTAATTTTATGTCTAAAAATATCATTATACACTTGGCAAGATCAATAGTAAGTTTAAGGAGAGAGAAATTATGCAATTCATGTGTTAAACAATGAATGGATTAGACACAATAATAGCCGAATGAGTTAGGTATATGAATTTGTGGATACAAAAGTTGGGCGTTCCTGATTATGGGCTCTTGCTCTCGTACCAATCAGCTTCTTAGCACTTGTAACCTGCGCGCTAAGAAAATAAACAACACCGTTAGGCTTATCGTGAGATTGTCTCCCACGATTAGACTCCGGCGTGAGAGTAAGTAATCGATTTAGGGTTCTCGTAAAGAGTTTAGGGTTTTTGTGAATCGTACCTTGAATGAGAGTTATGTCATTCTTTATATAGGCGCAGAATCCTTGTAGGGTTCGTGCTCCTTACGTTTCGTACGCGTGGTACTTATCCGGGTTAAGGATATCTATTCCATAGATAGATGATCCTTATCTATACCGTGTATAGTTTAATTGGGTTTGGGCTTACGTGAGCCTATCCCCATTATTGATGTGGCCCAAGTTATAATAGCCCACGTATGGTGGCTTTGGGCCTTAGTAATGTTTATCATTTGGGCTCGTGGCCCATATATAGACTATACGTCATCATGTCCCCCCAATCTAGTGTGCGCGGCTCATAGCCGCGGATGCTAGACTAATCACAACAGCGGTAAGCGTGGCGGGAGATCATTGAAATATTGCCGCCCATTTTTGGAGTGCAATGTACCGTTTCATAGATATTTCAAAGAAATACCTCGAAACTCGGGGGTTGTGTCCACGTGTCCCTCATAAATCGGGAAAAAGTGCATGTACCGTCTCGGTTCTAGCCACACGTTTTTGTGAGTGGAATCCACGTGGACATCATCTAGGGTTTTTTACCCCCTATATAATAGTCACCGCCCCCATTTTTACAAAAACACACAGTAAAACACACACTCACCCTTGCTTACTTACTTGAAAGCGTGTTTTTGCAAATAAAGTAATCGTTTCATTAGGTAATTTTGTGTGCGTTTCCCAGTAAGGTTATGAAAATGGTTGCCCAATTAGAAGATTTTCGCTCTGCGATGACTGAGAATGATGTTACTCAGTTTATATCTGACTACTTCATTTCTCTGGATGTGCATCCAGAGGCTCCAGATGTTGACGCGTGTATAGCCGATTTCCCCGAAGGGAAAATAGGATTATACACGCGCTTCTTCGAGTACGCGAATTACCGCGTACCGATATCTATCTTTCTGAGCGATTTGCTCAACCACTATCGCCTCCACATCTCACAGCTGCACTGTATAGGTGCGGCTAAGGTGTCGAACTTTGGAGTAAACTGCCGTTTACTTGCTATAGAGCCGACCGTAGCCTTGTTCCGTGTCTTCTACCACACAACGTGGTCAAATGGATGGGTGTCCTTTGCGAAGCGCCCGGGGGCGCTTCAGTGTTACACTGAGAAGGTAGACTCCCTAAGACATTAGAGGGAGCATTTTTTCTGGGTCGATGACGTAGTTTTTCCATTGCCCTTTGAGTTTTATACTCAGGATACTTTGCCAAGGGATGGGCACCCCGCACCCGGTTCCTATAGGCTGACCGATGCGCAGACTCTTGATGCCAACCGCATACCCATTAACCCTTACCCGGAGGAGTTTTTGGTGTACATGGGGTTAAGTCGCAATTACTTCGGCGGTGTTGACGAGGTGCCAACCTTCATAGATGAGGAAGGCCGGGGTGGGTGTTCGTCCCTTCTACTTCAAATATGTAAGTCTTTTTATATGCGCACATTTAGTAACTAATCTTTTCTGTTTTGCCGTTTGTTTTTGTGCGCAGAGATGGATCTATTCGCTGTGGTGAAGATGGAAAAGCCAAAGCAGGTGACAGTGGGAGTGTGCCCTCTGAGGGAGGGTGAGCAGCCACTTCTGGAAGCGACCCAGGGTCGATTGACTGTGCTGCCGGATGTTGGCCCTGAAAATACGTCGGCGCTCCAAGTAACGCCTGTTCAGAGCGTGGCGCCAGATGTGGAGATGGCGCAGGAGGAGGAGGCGCACGCTGAGTCATCTGACAGTGTGGAGATCCTAAAACCTGAGGAGGTGCTGAAGGAAGAGGTGATGCAGAATCTGAAGCGCAAAGGGGAGACTGGGAGCAGTGGCACTTCGAAGAGACGAAACCACCTTATTGGGGACGCGGAGTCACCGCGGAGGAAGATACGTCCGCTCCTGGCGCGGATAAGAAGGCTGCAGAGGCCTCTCCATTTCTGTAAGTATCTGCGTCTTTATTTTGTTTCCTTTGTATTACTTGTCGTAATATGTACTAACTATTTTCTTCATGTATTGTAGGGATGATGCCACGAAGGGTGATGGGGTCTTCGTGGATGTGGTTTCCTCTCCGCAGAATGAAAACAAGGAGGGGAAAGATAAGGTTGATGAGGGCGTACCTGCGCAGCAGCTGATGGATGAGTTGGCTGCGACTGCTGCGCGTCAGACTGAGCTGGTGGCTCAGTTGAGGACTAGGTACGTCGGGGAGAGCAGTACTCTCGCCCAAAAGGATGAGGAGATAGCTATGCTCCGCGCGCAGCTGGCGGAAGCGCAAGCGGAAGTGGAATCCTCCAGGGTGCACACTGAGAAGGTCACCCATGAGAAGTTGACCGCAATGGCTGAGCTAGACCAGGTGCGTGGACAACTTCATCAGTACAAGGCCAACATGACTTGGGCGGTAAGATACTTGGAGGAGAAGAGGGAGGAGCACTTCGCGAGTATCGCCAAGTTCAAGGAGCGCATGGAGGAAATTGTTCAGGTGCAGGAGAACAAGCTGCTCGGCCTGAGCATCGAGTACGATGAGGAGTTATACCCTCATTTGATGTCGACCATTGCTGAGCGCAGGTACTTCCTTTTTAGCATTTTTCTTTGTTATATTTTGTTGCTATGCCTTTCCTTAACACAAGTTGTCCTTGTTTGATGTAGGTGGTTGATCAGTCACGGGCTGCGCCTGGCAGCTATGGGCACTCTGGAGTCCCAAGAGGTGTTGGACGCCTTTGGGAAGGTGGTTCACTGTGCGGTGGCGCGCGGAAAGTCGCAGGCTATGGAGGATCTCTATGAAGCCAAGCTTTTGAGCAAGGACCTGGCAAAGGTACCTGGTTACAACGCGGCTGCATATGATGAGTTGATGCAGGCGATGGAGGGGTTGAAAGTCCTTGAGTTGCCTCATATTGCGCGGTTGGAGCGTGATCAAGACAACCCCATAATGGTGATTATGGCGGGGTTGACCTTGGAGCGCCACTTTTTGGAGGATTCAGAGGCGCAATCGGATTACTTCCTGACGCCGGATGAATCGCAGCTGCAGGTTCCCGTGTTTGCGCAGCCTCGCCACATGCTCAACCCGTTTGCCCTTGAGAGGGAAATTCCCTTAAAAGAAGTTCTAGAGCGTCATGTGCAGAGGGCTGCCCAGAAGAGAGGCATTCAGGGCAAGGCAGTGTTGTGCGGTGTGGGCGCTGCACACATCCCAGGTCTGATGGGGTTCCTGTGAGTGTTCCCACCGTATCTCCCAAGGACGCTTTGATTTTGAGAAAGCTTCAGGAGGCGGGGAGTTATGGTGCCCCGGATGATAGCCCTGAGCATCGCCATAGCGTGTAGGCTATTTTTGTATATGTATTATGTAAATAATGGAGTGTATCTTTTCCTTGTAATTTTTGTGTAAAAAATGTTGAATAAGATACCCTTTTGTTAATTAAGTGCGTGACTTAAAAATATACTTGCATTGTTTGCTAAGTTTTATTATTTGACCAAGTGCCTTGGCTCGTTAAGTGCGTGACTTTAGGAAATATACTTGCATTGTTTGCTAAGTTTTATTATTTGACCAAGTGTCTTGGCTCGTTATTTGCTAAGCTTGTACGGTGTACTTAATATTTGCGTACCCGTCGTGGGATGTGCACGTGAAACTTACCTCGACGTCTCGAAAGTAAGGCGCTTAGCAAGGATGCGTGATCCAATGTTGATGGGTTTGCAACCCTCTTACTCAATGAGTGAATTAGTAGGTTCACTCATCCTTTATGCCTTCGTGGGTCTTAATTAGTGCATGCACGCCATGTAGGCAAAAATATAGGATAACAATATTGACATATATAAGTATGTACGCAATAAAGTGAAATACGTTATGGAGTTAGCTAGAAACCATAACATTTTATTGATACTTGCAAGTTTTTTGAAAAAATAAAAATACAATTCCGAGAAAAGTAAAGAAAAACAAACACTTATTGGGCACCTCTTAGGGTGCAAAGGTGTCTGTGTAATGGCCGTGGCCTAAAAGTAACATCTTTTAAGATTGCAGATGTTTCAAGTGCGCGCTAGGTCGTGACCTTCCATATCGTGCAGTCTGTATGCACCGTTGCCGAGCGCATCAGTGACCTCGTAAGGTCCTTCCCATTTTGGTCCGAGCTTGCCTGTGTCTTCTGCGTGGCTCGCATAGTTGGTGCGGTATACAAAGTCTCCTGGCCTGAATGAAGTGTGTTTGACCTTTGCATCATAATACTTCTTCATTTTTGCCTTAGCCTTTGCTTCGCGTATAGCTGCGCGTTCACGCCTTTCTTCCAGTAAGTCCAAGTCTATGCGCCGCTCCTCGTCATTTGTTGTGACTTTGACCTCTGCTGTTCGTATAGTTGGCATTCCTATCTCAGCTGGTATGACGGCTTCTGTTCCGTAGACAAGGGAGAATGGCGTGTCGCCAGTACTGGTTTTGATTGTGGTGCGATGCGCCCATAAGACATGCGAGAGCTCGTCCACCCACCTTCCTTTGTGTCTGTCAAGGCGCGCTTTTATTCCTTCCCCTAGAATCCGGTTTGCGCGCTCAACTAAGCCATTGGTTTGTGGGTGTTTTACTGAAGCGAAGTGTTGCGTGATGTTCAATTGCGCGCACCAATCTTTGAATGGGTTATCACATAATTGTTTTCCGTTGTCTGATATGATCTCTCCCGGTAGTCCGAAGCGACAGACAATGTTGTCCCAGACAAAGCGTTTGACTTGGTTTCCTGTGATGCTCACCACCGCCTTTGCTTCAATCCACTTCGTAAAGTAGTCTATGGCTACGATGAGGAACTTTACTCCTCCTGCTGCGACTGGAAAGGGTCCCGCGATGTCAATGCCCCATTTGTAAAATGGCCGTGGTGAGGTAATAGGTGTTAGCTCTTGTTGTGGTCGGCGCGGGATTGGCCTATGTACTTGACAATTGCTGCATTTCTTTATCAGATCGCGTGCGTCGCGGTGCATGGTTGACCAATAATACCCCGACCGTAGAGCTCTTGCCACCACATATCGCGGCCCTGAGTGCATGCTACATGATCCCACGTGGATTTCTCGGAGTACGTAGTCTGCTTGAAGAGGTCCAACACATCTGAGCCAGGGTTGTAAGAAAGAGCGTCGATAGAGTATGTTGTCTCGTAGTTCAAATCGTTGCGCTGTGCGCCGCACTCTTCGAGCTTCCTTATGATCTTGCGGTAAGATTCCCTTGCTAATAAATTCAATGATGGGTGTCATCCATGTAGGATCTTGTTCATCTATCACTGTGGATATCTCCATTTCCAAGATTGACTTGTTTTGTAGGGTTTCTACCAATACCTGTTTTGAGAGGTGCGCAAAGCTTGTGGATGCGATCTTACTGAGCGCATCAGCCTTCCTGTTGTCTCCTCTGAGCACCTGTTTTATTGTGAACCTGTCAAAGTTTTTAATTAAGGACTTGGTCTTTTCCAGGTATTGGATCATGTGTTCATCCTTGGCTTCATATTCACCTAGCACGTGGTTAGCGACTAGTCGAGAATCTACATTTGCTTCCAAGTTGCGTACACCCATTTGGATTGCGACGCGTAGTCCGGCTAGTAAGTCTTCGTATTCTGCCTCATTGTTTGTGGCTGTGAATTCAAAGCGCAGCGCATAGGTGAATTCCATACCTTCTGGATTTGTGAGAATAAGGCCTGCGCCTGATCCGTCTACACATGAAGACCCATCTGTGAACAGAATCCAGGGTTCCTGTAGATCTGTTTTGGTTGCAGATGTTGGACTATCGCTATCTGGCTTCTCCACGATGAAATCGGCTAATATTTGTCCTTTGATTGCAGTGTGCGGTCTATATGAGATGTTATATTCCCTTAACAGTACACTCCACTTTTGTAATCGTCCTGATGCATCAGGTTTAGAAATAACTTGTTTGATTGGCTGATCAGTGATTACAGCTATTGGGTGCGCTTGAAAGTATCTGCGCAGCCTCTTGGCTGCGAACACTAGAGCTAAAACCAGCTTTTCCATAGCGCTGTAGTTAGTCTCTGTCTTCTTTAGGGCTTTGCTTACAAAGTATATGGGTGTCTGGACGGAGTTCCTATCTGTCAATAGTACTGCGCTAACTTCTCCATGAGTTACCGATAAGTACATGATTAGCTCTTCCCCTGGTCGCGGTGCGACAAGTTTGGGAAGAGATGCCAGATGGTGTTTAAGTTGTTGGAAAACTTCTTCTGCTTCTTTGGTCCAGCGAAAATCTCCCTTTTTAGTACACTTCGTGAGTGTTTTAAAGAGAGGAAGTGATTTGTCTGTTGACTTAGATAAGAAGCGGTTTAGCCCTGCTAACTTTCCATTCAATGACTGGACTTCTTTGAGTGTGTGCGGTGAGGGGAGATCAATAACAACCTTTGTTTTTTCTGGACAAGGCTTGATTCCATCAGGTTCTATTAAGTATCCAAGGAACATGCCTTCGGTTGCGCCAAAGGTGCATTTCTTGGGATTTAACTTTATGTTTATTCATCCCAATGTTCTGAACGTTTCCTCGATGTCGCGCACCAATTCATCCTCTGTGTGGTTTTTGATGACAAGGTCGTCAACGTAGACCTCCAAGTTGCGGCCTACTTGTTTCTCGAAAGCTGTGTCCACCAGTCGTTGGTATGTTGCGCCTGCGTTTTTTAAGCCAAAAGGCATTTTTGTGTAGCAGTAGACTCCTTGACTGGTGTGGAAAGCTGTCTTTTCTTCATCTTCGACTGCCATCTGAATTTGATGATACCCTTTGTACGCGTCTAGGAAGCATTTGAAAGGGTATCCGCACAGGGATTATACCTTCCAGTCTATTTCTGGCAGCGGATAGCAGTCCTGTGGACATGCTTTGTTAAGGTCTGTGAAGTCCACGCACATTCTCCAACTGCCATCGCTCTTTTTTACCGTAACTGGGTTAGAGAGCCAGTCGTGGTAGTACACTTCGCGCATGATGCCTGCGTCTACGAGTTTATGTACTTCTTCCAGAATAGCTTTTGCACGATCTGGGGCCTGATCGCGCTTCTTCTGTCGTATTGGGGGATATCCTTGTCGGATTTGTAGCTTATGCTCTGTGATGGAGCGTGGCACTCCTGTCATGTGTTTTGGTTCCCATGCGAAGATGTCCAGGTTCTTTTGCAAGAGTGCGCACACGGCTGCTTTACCTTTGTCAGATAAAGATCCACCAATCGAAACTTGTTGGTCTGGGTAATCGGGATGAATAACGACCTTTAGGTTCAGTGTTTTTTCTGTGCGCTGTTCTGGAATATTCTCTACTTCAGTTGTTACTGCGTTGCATTCCTTTGGTGGTACCGTTGTGTTATAGAGGGTGACAACTCCTCCTTCCACTGGAAATTTAAGCATTCCGTGCGCTGTGGATGGTACGGCGCACATGGATGATATTCCAGGTCTCCCAATGATGCCGTTGTATGGTGAGGGAGACTTTATTACCATGAAATTTATCCATGTTGCGGTTGAGTGTTGTTCATCTCCTACGACCACCAGCAAGCGTAACTGCCCCATGGGCCAGATCTTTTCTCCTGTAAATCCAGTCAATGACTTTGTCGCTGGTATCAATTGACTTTGGATTTCAGGTCGCAGTCTTTTGAAACAATGATCATACATGATGTCTGCGGACGCTCCTCCATCAATGTACATGCGGTGGATATCATGTCCCCCCGTGTGTATTTCAATAGTTAGAGGTTCTACAACTGCGTTGTCCGCAGCTAGGGTAGGGAAAGATATTTCTTTTTCTGGAGAGAATTTTTGGCTGACTTTTTGCTTTATCTTACGCTGCCATGACTGTATCATGTATATGGTATCAGCTTTTTCTTTGGGGGATTCTTTCTTACCCCCGTTTCTTTGTTTGTCTTTTCCCTCTTTGATGTTTTTTACAAGGTGGTCCATTCTGCCTTCCCTTACTAATTTTTCAATTAGTTGTCTTAGCTGGACGCACTCGTTAGTTGTATGGCCTTTTTGACCATGGTACTCACAGTATCCATTCCCTACGCGCTTTTCCTCTGCGGTGCGCATTGGTGGAGGTTTTGGAAAGTTTGCACCTTCTGTTACAAATATTTCCCTCGGAGTTTTTGTGAGAGGGGTATACTTGTCATTGTCTCTTTCGCTGCCGTAATTCCTGCTGTGGTTGTTATTCTGATCATTGGATTGTCTCCTAGGCTGTTCTTGCTGCCTATAGTTCGAATAACCCTTTTTTGCTGTCCGCAACAGGTGCTTCTCCTTGTATGAAGGATATGGTGCGCTTTGTTAGCTCATCGAAAGTCTGGGGAACTTTGTCATTTAGCTTTCGGATAAGTTCTGGGTTATTAATCCCATTCATGAACCCTGAAATTTTTAGAATTTCAGGACATGCTTTGACTTGTATGCACTCATCCTTGAAGCGTTCCATAAAAGCACTGGTTGATTCCCCTTGGCGCTGTTTTACTCTTGCTAGTTCAACAGGATTTTTAGCGCACTTCTTTCTCTGGGTAAAGTTAAGACGGAATGCTTTTCGTAATTCCTCGAACCCATCGATGCTCCTACGTGGGAGTTTGCTAAACCATGTGCGCGCGTTCCCTACCAACGTAGAATTAAACATATGGCACCACACAGGCTATGGCCAGTTTTCGATAGTGGCGGACTGGCGGCTGATTCGAAAACTTTTAGATGATCATCTGGATCACCTGTTCCATCATATGTTTTCACATTAGTGGGCATGCGCCTGCATTTATGGTCGGAGTAATCGTTGATGCGTCGTGTAAACGCATCAACTTTCTAGCGACGCCATGGAAGAGACATATCTTCATTCTCTTCTTCGCGACGTCTTCCTCTTGACTTCCAGTGTCCTGTTTCTTTATCCTCGTTGTCCGAGGAGTCACTGGAGGAAGAGTAGTTTCTTTTTCGGCGCTTGCGCCGGCTTCTTTCAGAAGAAGAGCTTGAGGGGCTTTCACTTGGGGACATTCTTTTTCCCAACCTGTCATGAATTCTCCTGCTCCCAGATTTGGAGGACCCTTGGCTTGGTGAATGCTGAGGTCCTAATCGGTCTTGTATCCCTCGACTGCCAAGTCTGGAGTGAATATTAGTGCGCCTCTCGCTGTCTTCTGAGTACTGTAAATCAGATGTCGTACCCAGCCTATCGTGGATAGTAGTAAGTGCGTCTTCCTCGTGGGTGGCGCAGTGGTGATGGTTCGCGTTCAGGACCAAAATTGAGTCGAGCTTGTAGGCTCGTGCTTGCCCTTCTCCTTACTTCTTCTTGCATGAGGGCAGTTAAAGTTTCATAAATTTGGGATACAAAATTTCCCAACGTTAGATTGGGTGTGTCCTCAGTTGCTGCAAGAATGTCTGCCTCAGTGTTAGGCACCCTGTCTCGGTTAGGCGCGCCTGGTGGCACAGTGTTGTTCACTGTGGGTACAGTTTGATGAGGAGTAGTGAAGAGGGTGCGCTGGAGTTCCTCAACGCTTGGGACCACTATGGTGGTTTGGGTAGTGCTCACAGGCAGTTCTACCGCTGGAAGAGGTTGGGTTGTCCCTGCCTCTTGGTGACCAGGTGTGCTGGTTGTCCCAGCAACCTGCCTAGGGGTCGAATCTTGTTGATTCTTCCTCTGGGGGTCACGTTTTTCTGGCTGCGGAGTCCGCTGGCTTGAATTTTTATTCTTCGTCATTCTAGTTCTTAGTTCTTAGTAGGGTCCCACGGATGGCGTCACTTGTTGATACAAAAGTTGGGCGTTCCTGATTATGGGCTCTTGCTCTCGTACCAATCAGCTTCTTAGCACTTGTAACCTGCGCGCTAAGAAAATAAACAACACCGTTAGGCTTATCGTGAGATTGTCTCCCACGATTAGACTCCGGCGTGAGAGTAAGTAATCGATTTAGGGTTCTCGTAAAGAGTTTAGGGTTTTTGTGAATCGTACCTTGAATGAGAGTTATGTCATTCTTTATATAGGCGCAAAATCCTTGTAGGGTTCGTGCTCCTTACGTTTCGTACGCGTGGTACTTATCCGGGTTAAGGATATCTATTCCATAGATAAATGATCCTTATCTATACCGTGTATAGTTTAATTGGGTTTGGGCTTACGTGAGCCTATCCCCATTATTGATGCGGCCCAAGTTATAATAGCCCACATATATTGACTTTGGGCCTTAGTAATGTTTATCATTTGAGCTCGTGACCCATATATAGACTATACGTCATCAAAATTATTTCCCTTTCAACAATGAATTTGAGATGGTCTAGTCTAGCGAACCCTCTTTTTATCCCGTTGCTAGCCTTCCTAGCTAGGATCACCCGATTTTAAACCATCAATTTCAAACTTTTTTGAAGTTCCACAAATAAATACACCCATCAACTCACATAACCCACCACAATTAAATCGTTTCACAATTTGACAGTTACAAAAAAATGTACTCCACAACTTTCATTGAATTCAATGTTGCCACATGCCACATTTCAAAACTTAAAAAACTACCTCAAAAACACTAACATAAAAACAAATTTAAAATGATGACTTGTAACCGCCTGTAAACCAGAAATATTAAATTTTCAAATTTTGGTTGGTGTTCAAAAAAGGATAAAACTAATGGAAGTTGTGAATGGGCCCCTATATAAACATATGTGGTCATACACTTTTTTACACTTCATAAATTACTTCATACACTCCAAACCTTCATTCACAATGTGTACTTTACTCATCAGAAATTGTACTTTCACTTAAATCTAGCTGAGTCAACTCTACAAAAATAAGCAATGTACTTATTTTAAATTTAAATTTAAAATATAGGTACAAAAGTATATGCTACTATTTACAGAAAAGCATGCTTAAAAAAATTAAAATTAAAAGTTTGTACAATGTCAAATATGGCTGCACATGTTGAGTAGTTAAAAAAACAATGTATTTTGTAAATTTGCATCTAATGAAAAATATCGTTTATATACATTTCTTATATTTATATAGTGTGTCGGTTTAATATTTTAATCTATTTCAAAATAAACATCAGTGATAGAATGTATATGAAAAACAACTAAACTTTGTACACATATATTTTAAACCTGACACATTTCAAAAAACTCATAGTTACGATATTTTACGTGACAAAAAAAGAAAAAAAAAAAAAACAACAACAACTGTGTGATTCATAAAACATCTAAAAAGTAACTTATTTCCGCCTCTAAATAAGTGTTTACACCTAAGTTTTAACATAAGATTTTTTAAAAAAAGTTGTACTAGTAACAATTAACATCAACTTTTTAGTAGAATGATTTAAGAATATATTTATAGTGGAAATTAATATAGGACCAGCAATTATTTATTAATATTAAATTTCAAATTTTAAATTCGTGTGTGTGTGTTTTTGAATGTGTGTGACTGTGTGTTGAGTATATAACACTTTTGAGACAAGAATATGTGTTGGAGAGAGAAAAAGAAGAACAAAAGCAACAACAAGTCTTGACATGTGCCTGTGTTTGGACCAAGTCACTCTTTCTTTCTTTCTTTCTTGTGTTTTTCATCTCTCACTAGGGTTTAAGCTTACTTTCCATCTTTTTGGAACTTGATTTTACTATATATTACCACCAACAGATCTAAAGGGTCTTCAAGATTTGCATTTTTTTACTGAAATGAGGTAACTTTATTCAATTACATTCACTTTTACCATCTGGGTAGTTAAAGATCTGTCCTTTTTTGGCTCAAGATTGGATCTTTTTAAGTTTTGGGTGAAGTTGAGTGGTTTTCAACAGATCTTGACAGGTTTTGGTTAGATGGGATGTTTTTCTTTTTGAAAGTGGTGTATTATTTGATGAAGATTGATCAAGATTTTATGAAATTAGTGGTTAGGGTACCCTACAGTAATAAGTCATTTGGTAGGACCATATGTTCATGATTGTTACTTTTTGGGCTACTTTATTGTGACCATTTAAGATTTTTAGTTCAATTGGTATTTTAAGATACAACTATAGTTTTGAGTTTAAGTTCTGTTAGTAATGGCTACTGATGGAGGTCCTCGTTTTAAGTCGATTAAATCATTGCCTGTGGATTATCAGTATAAGGGTGAAAAGGGTTCAAGTGGTGATAGTGGTATGAGTGTTAGTATACCCGAGAATGGGAGTGGTAATATGGATCGAGTTGTTGAAGATGATTCGCCGTATGGGCATGTGTTGGATGATAGACCTTCTGCGGATGATGAAGATGTTAATCCATCGGTTTCGCCTCATGGATCTGCTTTGGGAATGTGGGGGAATAAGCAATGGGGTGATACGGCTTCATATGTTGCTAAAAAGGTAAATATCTTAATTTGTTGTATCAATGTATGATGAATTTAGACATAGCCAATTATGCCGTGTGGGAAAATAAGACATTCAAACCATGTTCCGGCCAATTATTTTGCTGCCTAACTTCATCTACCGAACAAGAGTTAATTCTTTTGCTTGAGATTTTCGCATTTCGCCATTAGCAAATTCTATGATCTATGTTTACCTGATCATGTTTAAACAATAATTATGTATAATTGGTAATAACCTGTCATTCTAGTATTTGTAATATTGTTACCATCTTCTACAAAAGCATGTCCAAGCACACAAACATACCCAAATCTATTATCATCACACATCTATATCAGAAAGAAGCTTAGATATGAATGTAGAAGGTATGATGAACAGTCATTTATATCTCACATAATGGCGGAATGGTACAACCCTTAGAGGTGAATATGATTAAATCAAGAAGATAATATAGATGGGTGTGTTTACACAAGAAAAAAGACAGGATAAATGGATGAGTTTTTGACTTGCGTACATGTCATACATTTAATATTGCTAATTAATATGGCATTGACATAAACTTGTGTTTCAGAAGCTGCAGTCATGGTACCAATCCTCTGATGGGAACTGGGAGCTGGCGAAGATTCTATCTACTTCAGGAACCGAGTCGCTCATTTCATTTTCTGAAGGAAAAGTAAGCAAACTCATTTTTTATTTTATTTTTTTTCACAAAGGGTGTTCCAAATATCCACAATTTTTTACTTGGCTTCTCATTTTAGGTACTAAAGGTGAATCCTGATAGCCTTTTAGCTGCAAATCCAGAAATTCTTGATGGTGTTGATGATCTCATGCAACTTAGTTATCTAAATGAACCATCCGTCTTGTATAATCTTCAATATAGATACGATAGGGACATGATCTATGTAAGTAGACACTAATCTTTGAACAGTTATTGTCAAGTTATTGAAGTTTGAATTCTTTTACTGATGTCATATTTTTCTGTATTATAGTCCAAAGCAGGGCCAGTTTTAGTTGCCATTAATCCTTTCAAGAAAATTCCGCTTTATGGAAGTGATTATATTCAAGCCTATAAGAGTAAATCCACTGATAGTCCTCATGTATATGCCATCACTGACACAGCCATCCGGGAAATGATTAGAGGTATCTTTCTTACATTTTCCCCTATTTTTTTCTAATAACTTTTTTTCTTATCACTTTGGTCCTTGGATTATAAACTTTTCTATTCTATTTTGTTCTTGCAGATGAGGTTAACCAATCTATTGTGATAAGGTTAGTTGCATAATTGTAAATAAAAAGGTTGATGCAATACTTTTTTTGAAAGAAGGTTTTAATGCGATATTATTTATGCTTATATGCTCTATTCTGTGTATATTGTACTTATATGCTTTTTATATCTTTGGTTTAGTGGTGAAAGTGGAGCTGGAAAAACTGAAACAGCAAAGATTGCGATGCAATATTTGGCTGCTCTTGGAGGTGGCAGTGGAATAGAATACGAGATACTAAAAACTAATCCAATTTTGGAGGCATTTGGTAATGCAAAAACATCAAGAAACAACAATTCAAGTCGTTTTGTAAGCCACCTTTTTTTTTTTTTTTTTTTTTTTTTTTTTTTTTTTTTTTTTTTTTTCATGAAGTATAATATGCTACTGGATTCCTGCATTCTAATGATTACATGAGTGAATTTTAGGGAAAATTGATTGAAATTCACTTCAGTGAAACTGGAAAAATATCGGGAGCCCAGATTCAAACATGTAAGATGTCACATTTTGTTTTAAGATTTGGGATTATCTTTTTCTAATATTTATATTGTTTATAAAAAAAAATGCAGTTTTGCTTGAAAAGTCGAGAGTTGTACAATGCACAGAAGGAGAAAGGTCGTATCATTCGTTTTATCAGCTTTGCGCTGGAGCTCCACCTCATCTTAGAAGTATTAATTTATGAATTTTTAATCTGTGGCATATTTCATGTGACATCTACGTAGATTTTATCATTTAAATTTTTTTCTTTACGTGTTACAGAGAAATTAAACTTGTTGGATGTCCATGAGTACAAGTACTTACAGCAAAGCACTTGCTATACTATTAGCGGGGTTGACGATGCTGAAGAATTTCGTGTAGTAGTGGTACTGTATCTCTCTCATTTACATTAACATGCTCGTGTTAGCAAAGAAATAACCGGTTGATATTAACTATAAAGTTCTTATTTGTCTTCAGGAAGCTCTGGATGCAGTTCATGTTAGCAAAGAGAATCAAGAAAATGCTTTTGCAATGCTTGCAGCCGTGTTGTGGCTAGGAAATGTGACCTTTTCAATTATAGATAATGAAAACCATGTGGAACCTGTGATCGATGAAGGTAATAATATCATTATTGTTTGTTACTTGTACATATCATCAACCAACTGGGCTAGCTCAGTTGGCCACCAAGGGTGACCTTGGGGAGGCTGTTACCACATGTGAGAGGTCTCAGGTTCGAGTCTCTCCGTGGGGGACTACCTTCTGGGTAAGTACTGTAGAATCGAATAACTAACTTAGTAATGTACTAACCATAGTTGTCAAAAGCGTGCGCTTCATGCGCTATAGCGAGAAGCGACGCGCAGGCGGGCCCACATCGCTCAGTCCATGAGGCAAAAGCCCACCAACATTAAAAGCGACGATTTGGAAATTAGGGTGTGATTAAATGAGTGGGTTTTGGTCGGAATCATGTTATAAACATGATACAAGGATCCAATCATACCCAGAAACACGTTTGGTTTGATTTTGGAAATTAGGGTTCATGGTAAGATTTGGGATTTTTTGATTTAGAGTGTTTTAATCCAATTAAGTTAGTGGGATAGTGTTAGAATGCAGTGTGAATCTTATTACAACCCTAGAATCTAACCAGAAACACAAAATGAATCAAAATCAAAGTTTATTGCAACCCTGCGCTTTTTTTTTCTCGAGCCCGCGCTTTTTATGCGCCTCTCGCTTTAGCCATTTTTGGGTCTTTGCGCTTTGCAATCGCTTTCGCTTTTGACAACTATGGTACTAACTCGCCGTAAAAAAAAAAAAAAAAAAAAAAAAAAAAAAAAAAAAAAAAAAATTACTATAATCATACATGTAAATGGGGTGTGTGTGTTTGTTTGTTTTTGTTTTTTTTTTTTTTTTTCCTTTTCTTTTTTCCGTAAAACACCAACATACTTTTTCATTGTTGCATTTTAGTCATTGTACTTTTTTTGGCTTTGTGGCCGTTTAAGTTTGGCCTAAAAACTGATAAACACAGGCTTTCGAAAAGGTCTAGAACTCAGGTTACGGAAGGGCCCAAATAGGACACAAAGCCATCGTTTAATATCCTGTGATTAGCCATTTGATTCCTTGTTTGCTACCAATTGCTAATAACAGCACTGCTGAATGTCGCTGAGTTAATCGGGTGTAAGGCTGATGATTTAAAGCTTGCTTTGTCTACCCGGAAAATGAAAGTCAATAACGACATCATTGTTCAAAAGCAGACCTTAGCACAGGTAAGAAAAAATTGAATTTTCACCAGCAATTCAAGTTGTTAACTATATTGTGACCAATTTAAACTATAATTATTACAGGCGATTGACACACGAGACGCTTTGGCAAAATCAATATATTCTTGTTTGTTCAATTGGTTGGTGGAACAAATCAATAAATCACTTGCTGTAGGCAAACGTCGTACAGGAAGATCTATTAGTATTCTTGATATATACGGATTCGAATCATTTGATGTAAATAGTTTTGAGCAGTTTTGCATCAATTATGCAAATGAGAGGTTGCAGCAACATTTCAACCGTCACTTATTCAAGTTAGAGCAAGAGGTAAATCAACTATATGGCACTTGCTGTTTGAATATCATAATTTGTGTCCAAGTGTATATTACATAGGTCGTGATCGTTCCTGTGGTTGGTGTTAATTAATGAAATGTTCCTCCTCAAAACTTTAAAAAAATAGTCCCTAATATCTTGAGTATCTTGCAATTGTTATCTCTTGTCCAAGTAAAATGTCTAAAATACCTTATCTTTTTTCAGTTTATTAGTAGTTTGTCTTGATGTTTTGACTATATTAAACACGAGTTCATAATCTCATAAAAACATTAATTTTTTTATATTAGTGGCCTTAGTTTAATAAATTCTTGTTTAAACATAATTAAAAATATTCAAGAAAAAAAATTAAAAAGTTGAAAGCTATAAGGGTGTTTTGGACATTTACTTGGAGTAGGGACCAAATGTGCAAGCGGTCAACGGTATTAGGGACTATTTCCGTATATAGTTCAGAGGAGCAACCATCTCCGTTATAAAACCAAAAAACCAGGACAGTTTATGTAATATACAGTTGGTAGAAATTAGAAGTTGGCATCTGAATTTAGTTACTTTGTCAAATAAAGTATTATTTCTACTTTTAAGGAATATATCCAAGATGGCATTGACTGGGCAAAAGTGGAGTTCGAAGACAATCAAGACTGTCTCAATCTTTTTGAAAAGGTTTGTAGCCTATTCCCTAACCTATATGTTAGCATTCTTTATTTTGCCTACCATCTAAGAAAAATAATATAACATCTTGTTTTTACAGAAACCATTGGGTCTGATGACTTTATTAGATGAAGAGTCTACATTCCCAAATGGCACGGATATGACATTTGCAGCAAAACTAAAACAACATTTGAAATCCAATTCTTGTTTTAGAGGAGAACGAGGCAAAGCGTTTACAGTTCATCATTATGCTGGGGAAGTAAGTACATGGACACACATCTTTTCAAACAATGTCTTTTTCGTATTATTTATTTGGTGTTATAAATGTTATTTTGATTTTTTGATTTTTGATTTTTTTTTGTCTCAGGTTATGTATGATACGAGTGGGTTTTTGGAGAAAAACCGTGATCTATTGCATTTGGATTCTATACAACTTTTATCTTCGTGCACGTGTGAACTTCCACAAGCATTTGCCTCAAATATGCTTTCTTTATCAGAAAAGCCGGTTCCTGGACCGTTACACAAATCAGGTGGAGCAGATTCCCAGAAGCTTAGTGTTATCACAAAGTTTAAGGTATGTTCACTTTGAATATCAGCTTGACTTTAAGATGTTAAAATTGGATATTTTTTTAATTTATTGACTTGGTATGCTGTCTTTTATCTTGGTCAGGCGCAACTGTTCCAGTTAATGCAACGATTAGAGAGCACAACACCTCATTTTATCCGTTGCATTAAACCTAATAACTCACAATCGCCTGGAATTTACCATCAAGGACTCGTATTGCAACAGTTAAGATGTTGTGGTGTTTTGGAAGTTGTTAGAATATCAAGGTCTGGATTTCCAACAAGAATGTCTCATCAGAAATTTGCCAGAAGGTATATATCGTTTCTGATAGTGTTGTAGCTCTTATTCAAAAGTAATAAATAATACGGAGTATTACATTTTTTCCTTTAACGTATTTTGTGCATTAGGTACGGTTTTCTTCTGCTAGAGCACGTTGCATCGCAAGATCCACTAAGTGTGTCAGTTGCCATTCTTCATCAATTTGATATTCTTCCTGAAATGTATCAAATTGGTTACACGAAGCTGTTCTTCCGAACTGGACAGGTTAGATTTAATCACTTTTACTTCATTCCCCACTTGGTTAAACTGTACATGTTTTTCCATGGTTGCAATTATAACCCATTACCCATATACTATAAATTTGTCAATTTTGGTTATGTTCCATCTCAAATGGGTCAAACAAGCGATATGACCTCTTACACGTTTCATTCAAAATTTTGTTACAATTGCCACAGTTTGGTTTTGTAACGATGAATAACACAGTAATTAATGATGTTATGAGACAATAAAGTGTTTATTTTTTAGAGGTGGAAATCTGTCCCGTATACTTGTGATTTGTGAATGTGTTAGCTTGGGTAATGTTTCATCTCAAACGGGTTAAATTAACAGAATTAAGTAAATTAGAAACGGGTCAAAGGTGTCCTAAAGTGTATTGTAAAAGCATACAACCTTCTAACCCAACCCAACCCAACCCTACTCATTTGACCCGTTACCCCCCCCCCCCCCCCCCCCCCTCGACCCTCCAAGTAGCCCATGAATTAATGGGCCGTCTAAGACTTTAATTAGCAACAATCGTCGAGTTAATCATTTCTAAAATTAAATAAAGAGCAATTAACTTTTTGAAACTTGTTTTCGCCAGTCAACTTCCGACTTTGATTAATTTTACAAGCGCAGTTATTTGGTGTCATCCTTTTCATAGGGCCGAGTCTTATTTGTTAACTTTTCATTGATTCTGTTGCTAACCTATGACAGATTGGTAAGCTTGAAGATACAAGGAACCGTACACTCAATGGTATATTGCGTGTTCAAAGCTGCTTTAGAGGTCACAAAGCTCGTACACATATTAAGGAGCTTAAACGGGGAATTATCAACCTTCAGTCATGTATGCCTTTTAATCCTTTACTTTTTGGAAATTTAAATTCTTGTTATGTTCATATTTTAAAATTTTACCATTTTTTTCTATAGTTATTCGTGGTGAAAAAACTAGAAAGGAGTTTGCAATATTGCTTCACAAACATAGGGCGGCTGTGGCTATACAAAAGCAGGTTAAGTCAAAAATCACCAGGAAAAGATTTGAAGATGTTCATGGAGCAACAATTACGTTACAAGCTGGTATTACTTTTGTCATATTAAGAATATATGATATTTTAACCACTCATGGTGTTTTAGTCTTTCATCTATCTTACAAAAAACGTGCTTTCAGTTATTCGTGGTTGGCTGGTTAGGAGATGCTCAGGGGATATCGCGTTACTACAGTTTGGTTCTGGAAAGGTAATTTGTGCATATACATCTACAGTTAAACTTGTTTATATTTAGGGGATGTTTGAAACGAAACCAGTTTAATACTTTTTGTTTTACTTGATAATAGCATATCTCTTGGTTATATGTCAATTTTATGAATGAAATTATGACACAATTTTTGGCTTTTTGCCAACAGGGTGAGTCGGATGAAGTAGTAGTGAAGTCATCATACCTTGCTGAACTGCAACGAAGAATCCTTAAAGCAGAAGCCGGTTTAAGAGAAAAAGAAGAAGAAAACGATATTCTTCACCAACGTCTCCAACAATACGAAAACCGTTGGTCAGAATACGAGCTTAAAATGAAGTCAATGGAAGAAGTATGGCAGAAACAAATGCGTTCACTACAATCAAGTCTTTCAATAGCAAAAAAGAGCCTTTCACTTGATGATTCAGAACGAAATTCAGATGCTTCAATTAATATGTCAAACGATGATAGAAATGGTCATGAAAGTAATGGTGTTGGTGGTGTGAGACCAATGAGTGCGGGATTAAGTGTCATAAGCCGATTGGCTGAAGAGTTTGAGCAAAGGAGTCAAGTGTTTGGTGACGATGCTAAATTTTTAGTTGAGGTTAAGTCAGGTCAAGCCGACGCTAACTTGAACCCAGATCATGAGCTTAGAAGATTGAAACAAATGTTTGAAGGGTGGAAGAAAGATTATACCGCGAGGTTAAGGGAGACAAAGGTAATATTGAACAAGCTCGGAAATGAAGATGGTGATAGCGATAAAGGTAAAAAGAAATGGTGGGGTAGGCTTAATAGTTCGCGCGTTAATTGAGTTTGAGGTTTTTATTACACATGGTATATATAGTAAGGGTTTAATCTTGGGTTCTTGGTTTGTTATTCATACGTATGTTTTGTGGTGTTAAGAGTTTGATGCTCGTGATTCGTGAACATGTAGTGAGCGAATGAATTATGTTAATCATTCTCATTTGGTGTATCTTAACAAATACTAATTAAAGATGATGATTTGATCTTGTTTCATGTGTTTACATTGTCCTCTTTCGGTTGGCTTTCATAAAAATGTGTTGACACGTATAAGCTTAAGCTAAATGTTTTTTGTTTTTCAATAGCTCAATTAACATGGCCTATTGCTTGTGTCATAGAACAAAATGGCAGAATTTAATTATCAGCTTATTGTGTGATATCCATAAAGTCTTTATGTGTGATATCCTAAAACTTTGTGCAATTTGAAAGTGGCAATTTTGGGACGGAGGGAGTAACTAGAAACTACAGTGGTCACATTAACCTCCTAAAAAGGGAAGGTTGTGTAACATGCGTTTAAACCCCGTGAATTAGTAGGACAAAATGTCAGAAACTATGGTTACTCAAAGAAGAAGAAAAAACTACATACTAGAATTAAAGTGTTTAGATTGCTTATTTATCATCCTGGAAAAGAAATAAGAATCCTGAATATAAAGCTTATTATGTGTTAATGAATAAGCAATTCTGATTAATCTGATTAAGAGTTGGTTATTCGAAACTACTAATCTGACTATTTCAAGAACAGTACTAAACACCCGCGAAATAGTAGATCAATATCTCCCTTGCTATTAATAATCTTACCAAAACTATAACGGGGAATAACAAGATCCACATTATAAATTATAACACTACCTTATTATGTCTGATTTGATATTTAAGCCACAACATGAAGGTGAAAAAAAAAAAACAAGATTTGTGTTCGCATAACACTTAATACAGAAAAACAAACGTAAATGCAGTTCTTCACCTGCAATACTAAATAGAAGAAAAAAAAATAACAGCAGCACGAACCTACACCTCTGTCGAGATTTTTGCAGTAGCCTTATTACCTGTAGCATAAAACCAAAAAATAATAAGCATGCCGAAAAATAATAAAATTGAATAGGTAAAGCAATTATATCTTACCAATCTTTTGTTCATCTTCTAAAAAGTAATCCTGAAGAGCAACCATTTTGAACTTTGTAGTTTTCAAGCTTCTTATAGCTTCAGCAGTTGCTAAAGCACCCGAAATCGTGGTTATGATAGGGATCTTGTAAGCAAGTGCCATTCTTCTCAATTGTCGACCATCAATCTGGTCAAGATCATCATTTGAACTCGTGATAACCATCAAATTAATTTGACCATTAGCAATCATATCACCAGCATGCGGACGCCCTTCATGTAGCTTCAACACCCGTTCAACCGGAACACCATCCAATTCAAGAATATTAGCAGTTCCAGAAGTTGCAATTATTGTAAACCCTAGTGCTGAAAAAGCCCGAGCAATTTTTGACAATTGCGGTTTCGTCATATCGTTTAAACTCAGAAAAACTGTACCCGAAACAGGTAGTTTTTGACCCGCTGCTATTTGGGATTTCGCAAATGCGATAGGGAATTCAGTGTCGATGCCCATTACTTCACCGGTGCTACGCATTTCAGGCCCAAGAAAAACGTCACATCCTTGAAATTTGTCGAAAGGAAGAACGGCTTCTTTGACTGAAATATGTTTCGGGATAATTTCTTTTGTGAATCCCAGTTCTTGAAGAGACAGTCCCGACATTACAAGTGATGCGTATTTAGCCAACGGGCGTCCAATTGATTTTGATACAAAGGGGACTGTACGTGATGCTCGCGGGTTTGCCTCGAGCAAGTAAACTTCCCCGGAGCCGGTAATGGCATACTGGCAGTTCATAAGACCACATACGTTTAACCGTTTCGCCAATTTTGTTGTCCATGATCTGATTGTGTCAAGGCTTGCCTTTGAAACGGTTTTTGTGGGAATCATGCAAGCAGAGTCACCCGAATGTACTCCTGCTTGTTCGATATGCTCCATGATTCCACCAATTACCACATTTCCGTGTAAATCCGCAAGTGAATCAATATCGATTTCAATAGCATCAGACAAGTACCGGTCAACCAAAACAGGTCGTTCCGGATCCACCTCAACAGCCGTTTCGAGGTAAGTTATTAGCTTTTCGTCACTATAAACAATCTCCATAGCTCGACCACCTAATACATATGAAGGTCTAACCACAACTGGATATCCAATTTCCGATGCAATGCGAAGAGCATCAGCTTCACTTTTAGCAATCCCTCCTTTCGGTTGCTCAATTTGTAGTTCGTTCAAGATAGCATTGAACCGTTCTCGATCCTCAGCTGCATCGATGGAGTCAGGTGATGTGCCCCAAATTTGGACCACCCCGGCACTAGCTGATGGTAGTTTGTGTTCATCTAGGTAGTTTTGGATAGGTAGAGCCAGTTTCAAAGGAGTTTGACCACCGAACTGGACGATGATGCCATCAGGCCGTTCAATGTCGATGACGTTAAGCACATCTTCAACTGTGAGCGGTTCAAAGTAGAGACGGTCACTTGTATCATAGTCGGTGGACACAGTCTCGGGATTTGAATTCATCATGATAGTTTCATAGCCTGCCTCCTACAGGATATATCAAAAGAAATAATATTAGTCAAACAAGAAGCGGAAAATTCATAGAATATCTTCTGTATGATTTTTAGCTCTAATAACACACTTTATTTGCACTCATAAAAAGACTCGAACCTTAAGAAAGTTTTCATCGTAGTAAAATAGTCAACATGAAGCAGTGGCAGATCTAGAATTTTAGAGGAGGGTATGCACTTTAGTAATAGACTTGCTAATAAAATTGGTTTTTTGGTTTGGGTTTTTCGGGTCGGGTTATATGGAATTTCATTTTTCAATCCAAGTTCTATAAGTTAATTTGGTTTATCAAGCTTGAGTTATTAATTAGTCACTCACATTTGAGTATTATTGAATAATGGTTATCGTACTAAATGAACAACGTGACGATAATTTCATATCTAAAACGCCTAAAACAACAAACCTTAGAAGTTAAAAGCTAAAACATATATTTCCCGTGTAAACTAAAATCTCAATTTATTAGCATATATGAAAGAAAAAATTATCAAAATAGACTAAAGTTATATTATTAAATCTAATTCTAAGATCCTATATTACTATGTAACAGACTGATAGTTGTAAATTGTAAATTTGACTGGTGGGCCTCGGGAAGAAAAATAGTGGACTCAAATGGGCCAGAAAAAAAATACATAACCTATTGGCTATTTGACCTACGTCTTATCTTCTTCAAGCCGCTAACATTAGTTCTCCTACTGCTTCTCTGTTTACACAGAATCTATTTTATCACATTGAGGAATTAAAAAATGTCAAATCGGATTTGGGTGTGCACTCGTATTTTTTCTATATTCCAATGGGTGTGCACTCTTAATTTCTTAGTATATTTTGCAATGGCTTTTGAGAAAAAACAAAATTTTTTACACTGTCGAAATTTTACACAGGGTATGCACTTGCATACCCTGTGTTTCATGTAGATCCGCCCCTGACATGAAGTAATCGTTTCATGTTTAAACACAAAGACAATCACACAAAACAGAAATCAGAAAGTTCCTCAATTTTATAAGCAAATGGTCGAACTTTATACAAGTTTTCATAGGATACTCTACTAAGTTAACAGGTTTTCAGACCCCACTGTAAAAAAATCACAATGGTCAATGCTACCGCTCACGTCAAACATTTGACCAAGTATGATGGACAAAATATTACCTAAATTTGAATTTCCAAAAAGTTCCAAATTTTGTAAATAGAGTTTGTAATTTGGTTATCTTTTCATGAGTGGAAACAAGGATTATACTTTTTTTTATCCATTCTGCCGAAAACAGAATAATAAGTTCTAAAAGACTCCAATTTGCTATTAGTAAGAATCCTAAGAGTTGACAACCCATAATACAATTAGATAACTAATAAAGCAACAAACAAACCTGAAGGGCAAATGAAGCATGGCAGCAACAATAGTCAAACTCGATCCCTTGACCAATTCTGTTTGGCCCACCACCCAAAATCAAAACTTTTTTACTTTTTGTTGGAGCTGATTCACATTCATAATCATAAGACGAGTACATATAAGGAGTGTTTGCTTCAAATTCTGCAGCACATGTATCAACACGTTTATAAGCAGGGACAACTCCTAAATCCAACCGCTTCACACGAACTTGTTTCTCAGTTGAGTTTGTAGCAAATGCAATCTGCTTATCACTAAACCCTCTTTTCTTAATTTCATAGAATCCATCTTTGTTAAGCTCGGATAAGCTTTTTGCCATGATATATTGCTCAACATCTACCAACTCCTTAAGTTGTGTGAGAAACCATTTGTCAATGAAACTGATTTCATGAATCTCGTCCACTTTCATGCCTCGTTTCATTGCGGCATAGAGAGCATGCATTCGGTCGGGATTAGGGACACGGAGACTGTATTTTATCTTGTCCCAATCCCAATCGAGCTCCTTGTTTGGTGCACAGCCCCAGCCAGCGTAGCCAGTTTCAAGGGATCTGACTGCCTTTTGGAAAGATTCTTGAAACGTGCGTCCTACTGCCATAGATTCACCAACGGATTTCATTTGTGTGGTCAACACGGGTTGGGATCCTGGGAATTTCTCAAATGCAAACCTGGGTATCTGTAGCATTTGAATATATAAATTAGTATTAGTACTATCTCTAAGGGCTATATATACAGAATACATCAATATGATAAAATAGGATGCAGCATATATTGTCTGTTTGAAGTTGTAACAGTCACTTTTACAACAACATACCCAATCCCACCGGGGCGGGGTATGTTGTAACAGTCACTTTTCATGGTGTTAAATGTCAGACGCATCTTCCCTTCCTATCAATTTGCAAAAAGTTTGCAAATGAATAGTATACTTCTAAAACAACATAAAAGCTTGAAAAGGTGTCTTTTTAATGAAAGAGAGCTCTAGCTTAGTGGCTAGGATTCTAAATTTTAATGTTAAGGTCCTGTGATCGAATCTTGAATCTTCATAATTTTTGTATTGATCTTTCAATTATTTATTTTAGCATAGAATTATTTATTTGCTAAATTCATTATCATCGTAACAACTTTTTTAGACAAGTAATCATTTTTTTGATAAGAAAAATAAAAGACAATTTGTATTCAAAATCCTACTGTAATTTGGTTTTTGTATCATAAGGTTAAACACTTAACTCGAAACCAAACAAGTCCATATTAGATGAACATCGAACATAGCTTTATTAGATTGGTAACTTCCTTTTGTTAACAAAATCATACACAAACTTATGCGCTAATGAGCGCATTTTTAACAATTTTGTTCGAAGAACATATTGATAAAAGTAAATATAAAAATCCAACGTAGCAAGAATTTCTTTCCGCCACAACGTGTGGACTTTTTAAACCCTGTTATAATCAGATAAGAAAGTAACAACTAAATTTAAGGTATGCAAACAATTACATTCGATAATCAAGTCAAATGTGCATTTTTAACACGGTTTATATGAAATTGAATAATCAAACTCAGGTAATGAGCTATAATAGAAAAATTCCATAGAATAGTTTTTTGAGATATTTTGGCTGCTTAAAGTTGTAAAATGAGATACTTTAGCGTTTTAAAAATCTGATTATTAAGGGATTAAAAGACAAAACTGGTACAGTATCAGTATTTATTCAAACATGATCATAAAATAATCAAATAACCGGAATCAGATTCTGTTCTTTCAAACATTAGATAGTATACCTACCAAATGACCCCTTTGTATCAATATTATTATAATACGGTCAAACAATTAGATAATTATGTTCAAATTATACCCCCATAAAACATACACACAAATATGCCAGGTCAAAGAGATAAACCAACACAAAGGTTAAAAGTTCTAACCTTTGTGACAACATAATCAATCGACGGTTCAAAACTAGCCGGTGTCTTCATTGTAATGTCATTTGGAATCTGATCCAAAGAATAACCAACCGACAACTTAGCAGCCATTTTCGCAATAGGAAAACCAGTAGCTTTTGACGCCAAAGCAGAAGATCTCGACACCCTAGGATTCATTTCAATAACCATAACCTCACCATCAACAGGATTCACAGCAAACTGTACATTCGACCCACCACATTCAACTCCAATTTCCCTAATAATTGCTATAGAATAATCACGAAGACGTTGATACTCCTTATCAGTCAAAGTCTGTGCAGGCGCAACTGTAATCGAATCACCAGTATGCACACCCATAGGATCAATATTCTCAATAGAACATATAATAACAACATTATCCGCCAAATCCCTCATAACCTCAAGCTCATACTCTTTCCACCCTAACAACGACTTCTCAACTAAAACCTGCGTAGTCACACTAGCCGCAAGCCCCGACTTACAAATAGTCTCAAACTCCTCCTTATTATACGCAATCCCACCCCCGGAACCCCCTAAAGTAAACGCAGGCCTAATAATCAAAGGAAACTCACCAATCTCTTTCGCAATATCAAAACACTCTTGCAAAGTAGTCCCAATACCCGAAGGAGGCGTCTTAAGTCCGATATTCCTCATAGCATCCTTAAACAACTCCCTATCCTCGGCTTTCTTAATCGCTTCTAATTTCGCCCCAATCAACTCCACATTATACTTATCCAACACCCCATTTTCCGCCAAAGCAACCGCGAGATTAAGCGCAGTCTGCCCACCCATTGTAGGCAAAATCGCGTCCGGGCGCTCTATTTCAATAACCTGCTCAACTAATTCAGGTGTCATTGGCTCAATATAAGTCCTGTCAGCCATTTCAGGGTCAGTCATAATAGTAGCAGGGTTACTATTAATAAGCACTACCTCATAACCATTCTCTCTTAAAGCCTTACAAGCTTGTGTACCACTATAATCAAACTCACAAGCTTGTCCTATAACTATAGGTCCAGCACCAAGTATCATAATCTTTTTTATATCAGTTCTCTTACCCGCATTACTCCCAACAAAACCCATGTTTTCTTTTTCATTTTTAGCCACTTTTGACCCATTTTCACCTTTTGAAGCATTTACACAAACAGTTGGTGTGCGTGGTGAAAAATGGGAGAGTTTAGGGGTGTGTTTGGGAATGGAGAATGGGAATGAAAGAGGGAATGATTTGGGTTTTGGGTTTGTGGGTTTTGGTGAGATGAAGATATGGTCACATGGGTTGAAGGAGTGGGTGGCCGCCATAAGTGGTGGTGCTGATACGGTGGTCAGAGTTAATGAGGCGGCGCAGAAACAGAGCAGTTTAGGTTTTAGGGAAATGTTTTGTTATGGGGTTTATCTCTTGGTTTGGTCTTGTCTTTGTCTATGTCTAGTCACGCTATGTTTGCCACTTTTGCATTATTGGTGAGTGGTTTGTTTTACATGGTTTGATAGCATATTAAATTCGCCTTTAAGAATGATACTAATGGGGACCGAATGGTCCAGGTTGGTCTACAAACATAGCACGCATCCCCCTCCTACGGAGACCGGACGAGATGCGTCGCCTGCTAGATCATTGCTTTTGTTTGGTCTCTCAGTGGACCGAAATAATTGAAAAGTTTGTGTGTGCGCTTTTTGTTTTAATTAGTTTTTTTTTTTTTTTTTTTTTTTTTTTTTTGAAACTATAGTCTCCTTATTATGAGTATTTGGTTTAGAAGAGAGAAAACTAAGTTGACGCTAATGTGATGGGGTTGTTAGTAGGTTTGTTGTGGTCTCATTACTATCAATCTAAAAGATCGAGTGTAATCGGCTGGTCGATCGACTGATCAAAAGGGACGCGTCTCTCCCTTTATACCACTCCATTTGCAATGAATCAAAAAAAAAAAAAAAAGTCATAAACACGACCGATTACTTTCTTTTTTATTGTATGTGAGTGTGTGCTATTTAATTGTTTTTGTGAGGTATGTGTTTTATGGTGTCATTATTCTTCTTATTATACTAAGTTGGTCATGAAGTTTTTATAAAAAGAAAAAGTTGATGTGACAGTAGTGTCTTTGGTTCTTTGATGATCACTATTACATCTAGCCTAAATTACTTCTTTGTTCACTTTTCTACATTTTTACTCATCGGGCACATCAATATTCTAGGGAAAAAAAAACTTTTATCTGGTTTGGGTATATGAGCCGGTAATTTCAAATCTCGTAGATTGGTTAGAAAAAGGTTGGAAATCATAGTTACCAAAAAGAACTTTATATAACGCAACAATAAAGTAGTCTAGTGGTGAAGCATCTGATATCTTTACAAGAGATCTAAAGTTCAAATTTAATTACGTGGGTTTTTTGAGATAGTTGAGAGAAATGTTAGAAAGGGTAACGTGGTTACTCGATTAAATACATTTTAGTTAAATCTTCGTCATCTCCAAATAACCTAAACGTAAAAAGCCCGGTACATTAAATTTAGCTCTTTTCTTTATTATTTTCTCATCGTGAAACTGTCGTAACTATTGTTCATAATTTCTTCTATTTATAATTTACATGAACACAAATGACGCCCTCATGTTTGCTTTGTTAACGATCACGACGGTCTCCTATTTAAACAAAATACACTCCCTGCACACATCTCGCACACGATCATAAATCTCACCATGCCATTACATCTAGTCTTGTAGACAATATATTACGAAAATTCAATATTTTGTGTTTCGCGCTAGTAGTAGAAATGGTTGGGGACATGCAAATAGCGACACAAAGTCGATTACCTAGTTAAAATAATTATTGGTAAAATTAGTAGAATAGTTGTAGATATTAAAAGATAAATATGACCCAAGCCCGACTGTGGATTTGGGTCCCTTAGGGTATCATTATGTAGTTGCCTTTATATATATTGTATCAATAAAAATGTATCACATACGGTTTTCACTATCTAACATGGTATCGGAGCGAGTCTGATCCTCGGACTGAGGTGGCTAAGTTGAGATGCCACATTGCCACCCCGTCAAACCCTATCCGACACCATTTATCCCTTTTACAAAAAAATGCAATGTTCGACAAAAACCCTACATGCATAGTGTCTTTGCCATAACTTTTAACTGTTTGGAGTTAATTGACGCATCAGCAGCAATCTTTTCGTTTTTCAATTATGCACAAAACCCAACTTGAATAACCTTAGTTGGCCACCTGATGCGCTGCCACGAGCCACCGGAAGTTGACTACCAAAAAAAGTATGAGATTTGCTTTTAGTTTTGTTTCTTTGCTTATGCTTTTGTTGTTGTTGCTGTTGAAAGAATTGTTTCCGCTTGTTGTCGAATTATTTCATCAACAAATTATGTTTTCTTTTTAGTTTGCTACTCTAACCTGAGCTTTCTTGATTTTATCATTCGGACTGCAGGGAGTATTAGAGGATAGATATGGCCCAAGCTCAATTGTGGGTTTTGGCTTCATTAGGTATTTTCCTTTCTCTCTCTCTCTCTCTCTCTCTCTCTCTCTCTCTCTCTATATATATATATATATATATATATATATATATATATATATATATATATATATATATATATATATATATATATATATATCAATAAAAATGTATCATCTAGGGGGTGTTCAGTATCTAACAGTAGAATAGTATAAGTGACGTATATATTTTGTTTCAATTTTTATTTATTTATTTATTTTAGGAACTATGAATAGAACTTGTGTTGAAAATTAAGTTTTAAAGTATGGTTGTTAAATTTCCGAACTTGATCTTAGGATCTTACGGTTTTACAATACTACATATTAAAAACAATTCTGGTCATACGAATGATCTTTGTAAGCTTAAGATCTTATAGGATCTCGATCTTAACCATATGATCTTAAGATCTAATCCTATCAGATCTTTTCTCAAACAAAAAACTAATATATATTAATGTTTTATAAACTCTAAAAAACAACATGTTAATCTTCTTAAATATTTCGTAATCATAATTTAGGACAACATTTTTATGAAACATTCTTATAATTTTGTGTTTATGATATATGTTAATTTGTAGATTTCTATAATATTAAAAAGGCTATTAAGAAAATGACATTATAGCAGAATCTTAATATCGCAATCCGATTTTAGAAATCTCGATATTGCAAAGACGAAAACGATTATGAGCAAGATCCCGATCTTGAAACGTTGTTTTAGAGTATCAATTGTATGTCTCTTTGGATAAACAAGTTTACAAATCCTTTTTACATCTATGTTAAGTCCAATTTTTATTTTCACTAATTATATACCCAAGTGCACGCATGAGGTTTTGACATAGATTTTACTTAATGAGTTGATATAAGTGATAGGACATCAAGTTTTAATAATTTGTGCATACAAATTGTATATTATCTTTTTTTTAGCGATACAATTGGTTAAGAATGTAAATTTATATCTTGTAAATTTCTATTTTAGCATAGTAAGCATGTCCGACTGTATACAGAGTTGTTAAATACTCCTTCCGTCCCAAAATAATTGTCCTCTTTTGACATTTTCGAGGTTTTTTTTCTCAACTTTGATCTTAAATATTTTTGTTTGTGTTATATAATAATTAATGCAAAATATATGAACGGATTGGTTTTTAAATATTTTTTCATTGTTATAATTTCCATCAACTATTATATAACACATAAAAAGAAATTAAATATCAAAGTTGAGAAATTAAGACTTTAAAAAGTCAAATGAGTACAATGATTTTAAGATGGAGGGAGTAAGATTTTTCTATAATATCATGTAAAATCTTTTATACTTAAGTAGTTATAATACATGTACACATGCAATTTTCATTATCATACTATATTATAATGGAGGAAGACCTTCTAATATTAGAATACTTAAAATTAAGCCTTACAAGTTAATAAGCTTAAAGTACAAGTGATTCAAACACAAATGCTACTTATAGAAATTCCCTTCATATTTAATTCCAGCATACAATTAATACTAACATTAAATACAATAAATAAATCATTATTTACATTAAATACAATTAATTAACTGATCAATAAATACAATTAATGCACTTATTAAAACACCCTTACATAAGAAATACAAATTATCAAGCATATTGTAAAACAAACTTAAACACAGTTCATGCATTACATGTCACTAATACAAATAATAAAGTATATTATACAAATATTCAAGCCCAAACGGGGAATGGGCTCGAGCCCCGAACGAGCATGGGTCAAACGGGCTCGAGCCCGAACGGACACGAGCTAAACGAAATTTTTGATATCCATAAATTTATTGTCAAAAAGAACATAGTAAACTAAAAAGTGTTAACATATTGTACAAAACAAGCAAACTACTATAATAATAATAATAATAATAATAATAATAATAATAATAATAATAATAATAATAATAATAATAATAATAATAATAATAATAATAATACAAACTAAGCAAAATTTCATCAAACTTTTGCCATAAAAAACTAATCAGTAAAACTATTGCCAAAAAACGTACAAATAAAATAAATTATTAGCCGAAAAAATTAAATTACAGGGTGCTGAGATTACTGGTAAGCTTAGATTAAGCTGTTAATTTTTGTGCTATATTACTGGCTATCCCGGTATCAACTCATGGTATTTTAAAACTATAACACAAAACCACAATATTATAAACTAAAAAACTCTACGAGAGTTTTTTACAACTTTGTTCACACTGATATTCAGTTTCTTTGTTAACCATTACCATGTTGATACATTGAAAGTAGTGATGGCCAAAACCTTAGAGACTAGTATAGTTTACGAATGTCATGTGTCCGCCAAAACCTTGATACACAACCATCATGATACCAACCATACACCCATTTGGTTTTGTAGCCAGAGGGGCTTTCACCACAACAAATGTGTTAGTTTTTACTTTTTTAACCTTTACATCATTTAGTGTGACAAAAGTTTATCATCTTTTTACATGTGTGCGGAAATTTTATGTATGTTTAAAGGGACGGAAAAAGTTAAAAACCATTTTTGAGAGTTTTTCATATCAATTCTCGATGGCTTTTGTTTCTAACACAGTATTGCATGGGTTTACAAACTCCTTAATTAAAACGTTGAAATAAGCTAAAAATCCATACTACATATTAAGGGTGTTTAGAAACCCTAGAAACCAAGCATAACCGCTCAATCCAAAATCGAAAAATCCTGAATTGAAGAAACCAAAACTGAAAAACCCATTTATCATGGTTCGTTTTTGGTTTTTATATTTAGATATCTGATGTTAAACGAACCGAACCGTGTATAATATACTTGAATGTTTTTAACTAAATATTCAAATAATTGCAGAAGATTTGATTATATTATTGCACTACTTATTGTATAACGACATTTTTTAAAACTAGACGAGTACTCGTGCATAGCAACCGGATTTTATAGCGACAGATCGACCCGGGTGGTTCAACTGGTTGAACCGTTCCGGTCGAGAAATAGGTCGATTTAAACCTAGTCAACCCGACGGGTTGGGTCGAAAATGGGTCAAATTAAATCGGGTCAACCCGTCAGGTTTGAAGCGTCCCAGGTCAACACAGTTTTTGATATGTATTAATAGTTTCCTTTTGAAATATATGTTTTCAACATTTCCTTTTTTAGTTTCAACTTTTCACTTTTTACTTTTTGGTTTTTCCTCCTTTATATATAGTATAGCAAGGTACCCGCGAGTTGCGACAGCGAGTACCCTGTAACGACTAACCGGATAAATAGATCTCGATGAGACCCGATTCACCAGTTTGTATCGGTTTCAACGGGTCCTCTCTGGTTCGTTTTCGGACGGCTTTTATTGATTAGCCGAACCAGTGGCGACACCGGTTCCCGGTTGAACCCGTTGATCCAGTCCGATATTCAAAACTATGTGTACCATCAACTTGTTAGCTTGTATGAAGTTTTGTGTATTTTATTAATTTATATAATATGTATAATAATATTTACTTTTTATTTTATTGTGTTTTAAAAATAACATTAATTAGTGTATTTAATTACATATTTTGGATTATGTTGTAGCTTGTTTAAATTTTACATTGTAAAAAAATTTTGTACTTTTTATTAAGTGGTGTTTTAATTTGTTGTTTTTAATTTGGTAGATATACTTTTAATTGGTTATACAATATGAATAAATTATTGTACTTTTAAGTAATTGAGTGTTTTAATAAGAGTATTAATTATACTATACATTTCTCTCACATTTAACTTTCAACATTTCACTTTTTAAGGTTTAACCGTTTTTCTTTTATATGTATGAGTATGAATCTAGTGAGAAAAATTAATGAAATGAAAAGAGTGAGAAAAAATTATAGCCACATATTTCAAATAAGAAAAGAGAAATAATAGGAAATGCATCTATTTTTTATAGGTGCATCTAATATTTGTGATTGTAATTTCTTCTTATTCTTTTCATCTTAATTATGTTTCTCATTTGATCCTAAGTCTTATATGTATTATAGATAATATAAACATTTGCTAAACATCTAAGTGTGAAAATTGTTCAATGTGGTTGTAATTAATAGATGTTGAACAAATATTTTTGTTAATCTGTTATGTATGCGTATTTGAATGCAGTTATTATGACGAGATAACTTTAATCTATTTAATGCTATTTCATTTTACTAAAATGATATTTTAGGTTCTATAACATGTTATTATTCATACGTTAAACTATATTAAACGTCTAAAATGGTTACCTATAACCCTAACCCCGAGTAACCGCTCATTTCATGTACTCGTGTGCCCGGTTATCACATCCCGTGATTTTCCTCATAATTAAAAACGTTTAATTATAAATTAATCTCCGTCATTACTTCTAATCACCATTTACAGGAAAATTTAAAATTTTCTTTATTATATTGGTCGTTACAAACCTATATTTTTAGAACATTTTTTTTCAAATTTACTATTCACCAGTTACTATTCACCAAACACTATTCATCATTTCACTATTTATCGTTTTTGGAGTCGGTTAGTAATATTAAGATGTTTTTCAAAAGTTTTACTATTCACAAAATACTATTCAAAACACTATTCGCTCCCGGACTCACGTAAACGTTTCACTAAATCTTAAATAAACTTTTATAATCATAATTTATTTTTCCTAATCCAAATTACATCTAAACGGACCCTTAATTACTTTCTAAGCCCAAATACTATCGTTGTCTGTTACTATTCATCAGCCCACACATTTCAAGCCCAAAATCCTTATAATTATTTTGTTAATACTCGACTAAACTAAGTCAAAAACGCTCCTCGTACACTCTATTTCTACACACGACTCATGTATATTTTTACCTTACCTCATTTCTCACCTAGCCAACTTCGAGTATGTCAATTTTCAGCTCCCCATGACGAGCCTTACTATATTTTTACGGGACAAAGTATTTGATCCAAAAACAACCCATACGATTTTCAATAATTCAAAACTAAACCATTTTAAACCCCGCTTGTTTCTTTGAACTCCTAAAAATAATCCTAGCATGATTTCATGTCTAAATATTAAAAATTGATCAACTATCACTAAGTTCTACATAATTTCCAAATCGTGCATACAAGTAAAATAGATGTCGACATGTACTTTAAAACACAAAGACATACCTCCCAATTTCAAGCTCTCACAACTTCATATTTTATTCCAAAACAAAGTACTAGATGCATTTTAAAAGAGAACTAGTACGTACCATCAAAACATATAATATACAAGCTCACTTTATCTTTGGACAATTGCTTGTGTCGACATGTATAAAAAAATCACAAGGACAAATATATTTATATTAAACTCACTCAAAGGTTTCCTAAAGTCATAGAATAAATGAGAAGCAAGCCTTTTCACTGACATGGCATAGTATCACATGTTTTCTTGAAATATATGAACCAATACGTATCATAAACTCCGTGTATATATATATATATATATATATATATATATATATATATATATATATATATATATATATATATATATATATATATATATATATATATATATATATATATATATATATATATATATATATACTCCTCATTTCATGCACTCACACTTCAATATAAAAATCCTAGAATGTGCAAGTGAATTCATTCATTCACTGACATGAGCTAAGAGGTAGTATGTAAATTATTAGAGCCAATACATATCTAAAAACACCACTTCTCTTCTTTCTTTTCTTGCTTGGGTCGACACTCCAAAAACAAGGACAATAATTCCATCTTACACTACCACTTACACACTCAACTCTTTTGTTTTTCCTTGTTGACTTGCACGCCATTGCTCCCTGTTCCATTCTCCTATTTCCCTCATTTTCACTGCCAACTTTCCAACTCAAGTTTACTTGACATGTGCTCATTCTTCCCTATATAAACCCATGCAATCCACCCTCCTATTTCGATAGATTCAAGAACTAAAACACAAACTACTCTCTTGTACTTCTTGTTTCTGTCAAACGTAAAAGGAGAAGAAACTATGCAAACTACTTTTCTTCTTTTCTTCTTGCCAATCGAAACAAACCCACCAAAATCCAAGTTGTCTTCCTCTTGTTTGGTTTTCTAACTAGGACGATTCCTTCACTAACCCATCATGAACTTTCGTTCCTTTTCCTCTTGTCTCCTGAAGTCGTGTGCAAAATTCACCAAGCCAAGGTTGACTAACTGTTAAATGTGTAATAGTTTTCCTTTATAAATACCATGCAAAACCTCAACTCCCTCCTCACTTCATGCGTACAAAAACACCAACTGTTGTCCTCTTCACTCTTGACCCACGACAACAACTCGAACCACAAAACAAATGAATACTAGCTTCCATGAATATCACTATACGTGTACACAACCACTAATAAATCTCACACTCCAAAAATACTTTCCAAACTCTTCCCTTTGATGATGTACGAGGGGGGAAGAACAAGAAAGGAGAAGCAGAGTCGAAGTTGGTGTTTGGCTTCATCCTTGTTCGTCCCTCGTCCCATTCGTTTCTCACCACCTGGTGTCATAAGTTTTTACCATGCCCTTCTCATACGTACTACCTTATTTCATGTCTCGTTATTTATTTCTCTCGCGACATTATCACACGTACACACTTAGCATGCATACACTCATATACACGTTTATGTGGCTTTACGTTTAAAGCTTGTGTGGCATTATGACCAAAGTTAAGCAATATTGAACGAGTTCTAAAAAGTTTAAAAGTCATGATAAGAACTTAAACTATAAACCCTCCTCGCATGCATGGAAACCCACGACTCAGTTTTGCTAAGTAAAAATTTACACCAACACAATAACGTACCATTAAAAAGAACTTAACGTGAAAATATAACAAAGTAGCACATAGCTCAGTTGGTTGTGTTGTTTTTGTTGTAAACGAGAGGTCTCGTGTTCGATTCCTAGCAGCGACACAAGCTTTTTTTTTGTTATTTTAGTCAGTTTTACAACTTGACAGAAACAACCCCTCATCTATTAAATGGTTACCACCTTTCTTAAAGGTTTTTATAAGTTTAAAACTTTTATTAATCTTTTACATTTCCACCCCTCAACTTTTATCCATTTGACAACTCTTTAAAAACCTTATTTAGTGTGGGACTTATTTACTATTTTAACCCTTTAAAAATAAACGATGACATTTTCGCCCGAAAACTTTTATAAGTTTAACATATACATTTTACTATTCTTTCGTCTAAATAAATATGTTTAACACTTATTTTATTTGGCGTCCATATCGCCTTAAACTATAAATAATATATTTTCATAATATATTATTTACTCACGAATTTAATAAATATAATTTGATAAAGTAATGTTTTACGACGTCATCATAATAACATATATGGAAACCTACTTTTTGAGACTATAATAAATATATATATTGAACGTAATGACTTAACGTTATAGTCAATAACATGTATACATGAAATAGATGCATATATCATTAACAAATAAGCAAACGAATAGCCTATACAAAAGCAATAAGTAATACATAACAGACAAGTTATATAGTATATAACTTTGTCGTTGAACCTTAAGCGTTTTGCCACGCAAGCCACCTCTGCCACAAAACCATTTCATCATCTTTTCATCATAACGATTAATCGTTATTCATTAATCGTTATTCAATTACCAAATAGTATTTGGTTAGATTCTCAGATAAATTTATTTATCAGGTTCTGTACTAAGGACGCTTCCAAAATCATTCTTATACTTTCACTCGCACTTACTTTCATCATTCCTAGTATCACTTAAGGTGAGTTCTTAGCCCCGTTTTTATAAATATTTTGGGGGAGATACATGCTCAACTACTACTTTACTTTCATAAGTATTTTAAACTTTTACATATTACCGTGAGTCATAGCCCCTACTTTTACTGGTTTTAGAATTGTTTTATAAATGTTTTGGGGGAGATATATGCTCAACTACTACTTTTACTTTCATAAGTATTTCAAACTATTTACAAATTACTGTGGGACCATAGCCCACCATTTTATACATTTTATATCTCATGGAGAGATAACTGCTATAAACATGTTTACAAGTAACTTTTCAACTGTATGCTATATCTGATTTCTATTTCCTAAGTTAGCTATTACCAAAAAGTCCCTCATATCATGAACCTTAGTCACCCAGAGGGTGAACGTAAATAATTGTGGATAGATCTATTAGGGATTGACAATCCCCGTTTGGGCGTTGGAGAAAACTACCAAACGCACTTTATTTGAAATCTCATAGGTTACTGGCAAGAACCTATCCCGAGGGCCTTGTTACTATTATCCATCATTTATGATGAGATCTGTTAATCGGATGAGTGTCATGAGGCTTAGGGAAATCAGGTTGTAGTGATGTGGGCGTATAATAACGTAGCTCATTGTTTTTATCAAATTACTAATTTGTGTTCACTATATAGCAGAAAATCATTATTTCTTGGCAAAAACAAACTATTTTGGTGTTGACCCAGTTTGGGCAAACCAACAAACTATTTCATGTTAACGTTGATTTTGATAAATCAACTGCTTTTGACTATAAACACTATGGATTTTACTCACACTTTGATTTTGATAATAAATCGTTTATTATGAATAGTATAAACTCACAAACTCTTTTGATTCTTGGAAATCAACTACTATACTTATAAACTCTATGAACTCACCAACCTTTGTGTTGACACTTTTAGCATGTGTTTATCTCAGGTCCATAATGAGCAAGGATGGTACGGAGGAGCACGGATTCTTACAAAGGCTATAAATTTTACTATCATTCGAAAACTTAATTAACAAACTTTGAAACCACTGGGATCTCATTTTGAAAACTCTGATATTTATAAAATTTCGAATGATAAATGTTTTAAAATGACAAAATTTATAATCACTTTCTACTGAAAAACTGTGAGCTATGAAGTAACACCCAATCTTTATTCCGCTGCAAATATTTCAAAATTGGGGGTGTTACACCGGTTACCCACCTAATATGGTTCAGTTCAGGTAGTAAAATGAATTACCCTCCCCGCAATGAATAGTATAAATTTTCCAACTAACCGAACCGAACTGCCTCGTGAACACCCACTTATAATGGGGGGATGACATTCCCCCCATTTAATGCGCTAAGATTTTCATAAATACAATATTAAGCATTACAACTAATAAAGCTTAAGGTACAATAATTAAACACAATAAACAAAATGTATATGTCGACCATGACATGTAAAAACAATATCAAACTTGAAAACAATAATCAAAGCTTGTACAATTTTATGAATATTTTGCTAAAAGCAAGATTTATATTAAACATGGTTTGGTTCGGATAACCGTGGATATTTGAAAAACCAAAATCGAACCCTCATCAGAGGGTTTTTCTGGTTTTGGTTTATTGGTTATTGTTTTCTGTGGTTTAGGATTCAACAGGTCAAATTGGTTTGTCGGTTTCACATATTTTTTGAACAAATTTCGAACTCTTAAAATAAATTCACCAGCAGTCCCAACTGTTTATTTTTATCATCATGGACGGTCCCTTTGACTAACGGGCTTTAGTCAATAGATGTTCTCCCTCACTTGCGTTTTTACCTGGATTATTAGTGACTTTAATTTTTCTTTTATCACTCTTTCGTCATGTCTTATCCATCTTCTTGGTCCAAATACATCTATACCACTTGGATTGCCTTTTTTTTCATCCCTAACCCACATTTACCTTTTCAATATATATGTATTATAATATAATTTCTATCTTTTATTTTTATTTTATTTTATCTTAATCCAAATTCAAATTATAAATCAAATTCAAATCAATTTCAACCCTATTTACCAACAAGTTTTTGAGTTTTAGTGGGTATATATGCAATTCTCCTTACCAACAAAAGAGACCCTTTAATGTCTTATGTAAGAAGCCCTCCACTAAAATTTTCTTTTGAAAATTATAAATTTCGCCCTTATCTTTTAGTCTTTCTATCAACACGTTAAAAATCTTAAATTTTTCGCAAAATCTAAACAAAATAGAGTAGTATTTTCTCATGTAAACTTTCCTTAAAAAAATTAAATCGAACCGTTGATCAATGATGGGCTTAATTTGCGCCTTGATTACTTGGTATGCAAGGAACGATAACAAATTACTAATAGGTTCCATCAACCTTATAAATACTAGCCATACGCCATTCTCATAAGAATCGATCACATAAACACACATTCACACACACACACCTTATTCAAGATTTCTCATTCTTGAAAACGCACACAAATCAAGCGATATGATGATCATAAAGTTGAAGAAAACCATAAAAAAACAAAGCGAAAATAAGTGTAGAAAGATGGTGATCTTCAAACATCTCGAAGAGAACTCGGGTTTTCAAGAAACTGATGGATATGAGTACGAATGCAAAACATGCAAGAAAAGGTTTAAAACGTTTCAAGCGCTTGGTGGTCATCAAGGGATCCATAAAAGGATTAAACCCAACGAAGATGATGCGATGTGCATGTTAAGTCTTAACATGATTCCTACTGGGTTGCATCGCTGCAAGATGTGTACAAAAGTGTTTGAAACTGGGCAGAAGTTAGGTGGGCACATGAGGAAACATAGGGACGAAAAAGCGTTGAATGTGATCAAGAAACAAGAACTGTGGAGGCAAAAGAGTGGTTCGGTTTTGACAATGGCGGAACTAGAGCGACGTAAAGCAGAAGAAGATGAACGGTGGCGGGCAAGAAGAGAGTTGATCTTGGCAGCGAAAGAATGGCGATTATGGTTTTGATTCTTTGGTATAAAGACGTATGTAGTTGATTAACATGATTCTTTTTAGGGAGTAGCCTGGCCGGTTCGGAACTGAACGAACTTGTGATCCAATTCTTTGTATAAAGAATAACATATTTAGATTATTAATACAGTTTGTTGAAGTTGTTCTTGATTCCGTTAGGTAGTTCTTGATTTAATTTCTTGGCGTCTTATTGTTGGGTTTATGATTAGAAATCAATAATGGCAGTAGTATTAGTAGTTCTTGATTTTATATCTTTGTGCTTCAATTCTTTGTGTTATTGTTGATAGTAGTAGTCTGTATTTACCAATAAAGATTGTTTGTTTTGTGAACCAGGATTCTGTAATTAGATCAGAAAACAAGCAAATTAAGGGGTAAATAGATCTAAGCCCAAAATCAAGGTTTGATCAGTGTTAATGTGTTACATTAAAGTCTATGTTCAGTGAAAAGTCTATGTGCAGGGTTGTTAGTACTGTTATATTTCAAAAGATAAGGATGCAATAGGTAAATTAACCAAGTCAGTTAAGTTAGTTAGAAGTGTTGGTATATAAAGAGGGTACAGTTTGACTGTTTGTGATCAATGGAATCTTCTTTATTGTTCAACTTTTAAACTCAGCATTGCAAAATTCACACATTCACTCTAACAACCAGTGTTATATTTATATGATGTGATATCCTACAATTAGGTTACATGTAGGATAATCAACTTACTCATAAAACCTAAGCAAATTGTGCTCTTTATCTTCCTTATAGATGGTAAATTGGACAGGGAAGTCAAAACGGGTAGTTGTAGCACAACTCAAACCAAGGCTGGTTGGAGTTGACTTGAAAACACCTTTTGTGTAAACCAATGTTTTAAAACCCAGTTTTGTAGCTGAAATGTATTTCGATAGAGCCATGGTACTTGCAAACCAAACTCTAGGTACTTGCATACAGTATGTTAGTAAATTGGATGAGACTGAGGGGGTGTTTGGATAGAGGGTTAGGATATAGAATAGGAATTGATAGAACGTGGTTGGTTTAAGGGTATGAGTTTTACAGCTCCCTTGTTCCACCCTGCTATCAAAACTCTCATCTTAGGTATTTGGGACTGCAAATCAAACACCACCTGAATAGGTCTAGGTAGGTTAATATAAGTACAATTGCTGTATCGAGGGTTTAAGTAAATAAGTCTTAAATTTCTTCCTTTGTTTCTCTTGATACACATGTACAAGTGCAAAAGTCAAAATTGAGTTTTGCAGTTTAAGAGCCATGTCTTCTTTGGCATGCATATGGTTTACACTTGTGAGTAATGTTATTCTTATCACTTTGTTTCTTTGCGATGTCATGTCCTTATCACAAGATCTGGTTGACCCGCGAACCTTCTGACCCGTGTTTCCAAATGACACGTTCTGACCCATAACCGTTTCAACCCGGGCTTATATGAAGTCTAATACTTATAGATGTTAAAGACCAATATTCTTTAGATGTTAAAGATGAATATCCTTTAAACTTGTGAACATTTATAGAGTATTAATAACATCTAAAGACCAATACTAAACTGTTTACTCGTACCCGTTTCGATCCGGTTGACCCGTGACATGTCTGATCCGTCCTTAACTAGCTAGCACAAGTTGAGATTATGTCTTATTTAACTTCATAAGTTCAAGTTGATGAGCCAATAAGCCCTAAAAAGTGATTTCTCCATTTTCATAAAAGCCTAGTTATTATGCTAATCCAGACACCCCCTTAACTAGCTAGCACAACCTGCTTATCTTAGGAGCTCTCTGCGTATCTTATTAGAGATGGTTGTCATCATTGATTGGGCTTAAATGACTGGATCAAACAAACTTTAAGAAAACAGTAAAATATGTTATATTGTTTGTTTCAATCTTCTTAAGTGAAAAATGGGATAGTAACTTCGATGGTCACAAACTGGCTAGAGGGGCTGTTCTTTGTTCGATCTGTTCGTGATAGTCTTTGGAATACCATCAATTAGTGTAGTATCTCTTCAGTACCTTCCTTTAAGCCATGTGTTGACTTGAGGAGTTGAGGTCAACACTTCATTTTTTTTTGCTTCTTTTAATTTTCAAATTTGAAACTTTGGTTCAGGTTGGGTAAAGATTGCAAATTAATGTTGTATTCAAATTCAATAGCTCAGCGAAACGCGTATAAGTGAACTTCAGGGAAATGTTTGTCCCACATCGACTGGTGAAGAGCAAATGGGTACTGAAGAGATGCTATAAAGTGAAGCCAAACACTTCTACAAGCAAGTAACTGAGCCAGCCATTTTGACATAAATGGTCTTACTAGTTTTAAATATTTTGGGACACAAATGAAAAGAATGTATAAACATTGTTTATTAAAAACGTGTGTTGAAATACATTAGTTTCATTGTAGTCCCATGACCTTTATAAGCTACAATACCAGTATAAGTTTTTGTATTACATTGTTTGTGATGAAAGGTTATTCTTTCGACTACTATATTTATTGACCCATGTAGTTTGCATAGGTATTGCCAAACACATTGTTTGGTTGTGTGGTCACAAAGAGATTTCACAACAAATGTGGCACTTTTACACATTTATTTCTATGGCACGAGATTTTCAACGGCACCAAAAAACCCCCTCCCTCATACAAATGTGGTGTCATAGCAAAAGTGGTGTCGTTAGGCTCACACATACCTCAATAAAAAAAATAATAAATAATAGCGCTGGCTGTTTGCTACCAGCCGAGCACCAATGGCACCACATCCAGTACCGTGAGCCGTTGGAACATTTGGGTTGTTGGTTTGGCGCAAGTAATCAAGCAAGGGTATCCCTTGCTCTAATAATGTTACTTGAGTACTTGAATCCATGATTTGATTGTTGTATTAACTAACCCGTTCAACTTGTTCCCTCGTGTAAAACAGAATTTTGAAGACATTATTACATTCTCTTTACTCTCCTAATATATCCCTTAATTGCTTTGTTATATGGTGTTTGTCTTGCAGCATCTTTATATACTAGACGAGTACCCGTGCATAGCAACGGGATTTTATAGCGACAGATAGTTTATTGATAAAAAAATTTATAGGTTATAAATGAAAAATAATAAAAGTTTGAAGATTTAGGAATTAAACATAATGTTTTGAAACCCAGTTCCACCCGGGTGGTTCAACCGGTTGAACCGTTCCGGTCGAAAAATTGGTCGATTTAAACCGGGTCAACTTGCTAGGTTGGGTCAAAAATGGGTCAAATTAAACCGGTTCAACCCGTCGGGTTTGAAGCGTCCCGGGTCGACCCGGTTTGTGATTTGTATTAATTGTTTTAATTGGTTATAAATGAAAAATAATAAAAGTTTGAAAATTTGGGAATTAAACGTAATGTTTTGAAACCCGGTTTGACCCGGGTGGTTCAACCGGTTGAACCGTTCCGGTCAAAAATTTGGTCGATTTAAACCGGGTCAACTTGCTAGATTGGGTCGAAAACGGGCCAAATTAAACAGGTTCAACCCGTCGGGTTTGAAGCGTCCCAGGTCAACCCGGTTTGTGATTTGTATTAATTGTTTTAATAGGTTGTACAATGTGTATAAATCATTGTACTTTTAAGTAATGTGTGTTTTAATAAGAGTATTAATTACATTTCATAATTTCCTTTAATAAGTTTTTTCAACATTTCACATTCCTTGACTTTTCACTTTTCCACTTTTTCACTTTGACCATTTTTGCTTTATAAGTAGTATAGATTTGTAATCTTTGAAATTGTTCATTCATAGTTTTTATACTATTTATTTTAGGGGGTGAGCAAACAAAACCGAAAAAAACCGAAACCGAACCGAAAACCGAAAAAACCGACCGAAACTAAAAGCCGATGGTTCAGTTTTTAATTTTTCAAAAACCGAAATATACGGTTCGGTTTCGGTTTTCGTCCAAAAACCGAACCGCAAAAACCGAGCCGAACCGATTTTATTATATAATAATATATAATTAATATAATATGAATAAATATCTAAATAAATCAAATTTATAAACTCATATTCATTTTGTGGGTAGATTTATAAAATATTTTTTATAACATTATGTTTATATGCGTGTTTGTCGTGTCGTGTGTTTACTTGAGAATATATCAATAAATATATAACGATGATCATACTATGTGTATGTTCACCTGCATGTGTGTGTCTCATCTATATGTGTAATTATAGAATTATACAATAAACATTATTATACTTACATTGACAAGAAAAAAGTAAATAAGAATAACCTATTTTCTATGTAATATAGTATAAATTTGCCATGCCCAAATATAAACGGTTAGAAACCGAAAAACCAAACCGAAACCGATGATAAACCGAACCGCCAAAAACCGAACGGTTTCGGTTTTGGGTTTTATAAAAACCGAAATATTCGGTTCGGTTTCGGTTTTAGCCAAAAACCGACCCAAACCGAACCGTGCACACCCCTAATTTATTTAGAGTGGGTAAAAAAGAAATTTGAGTAAATGTTTGCATCTTAACCAATAACAAGTAATCCAGTGGCTGCAAAGTGATAAAACTGGGTGCAAGTGAACTTCAGTGAATGTTAGTCCCACATCGACTAGTGAAGAGCAAATAACCAAGCCAGCCATTTTGGTATAAATGGTTTCTTTTAGTTTTAAATGTTTTGGGTTATCATAAAAAAGAAGATATAAACAATGTTTGTTTAAAACGTAGAGAAAAGTTCTATACGAAACTACATTTAGCTAAAGTACAAATTAAACGATCTCATCCATCCATTCCCCTTTCATCCAACGGTGTATATTAATTACACACACAAAAAAAAAAAAAAAAAAAAAGAAAAAAAACGGAGAGGCATTTTTTTACTTTCCAAACTTACTCCTATTTGCACCTGCATCACACATTTCACGTGTTTCACTCAAACTCACCCTCACACACAGTAAAACGCGTTTTACACACACACTCTCCTCATTTCCCCCAATTCAAATCGTAACCCTAAATCGTTAATTCGCCGTTAATCCGTCATTAATCCGCCTTTATATCTACCGTAAATCGTTATTCATCCATTTAAATGGACCTACGTGGTGAAATAGCGCAATCTAAAGAGCGTTTGTTGTCGGAACCCATTGATAATGTCGAATATGGTATATTTTTGTCTCATTTTTTTAAATCAGTTATTATTTTGAATTTTTGTTATCGATTAGGTTATTTTTTGAATTTATTAGCTTATTTTGTGGTTTTATTAGCATTTTTGTTACTGAATGAGAGTTTGGATTAGTTTATGTTAGCGAGTAGATTAGATTTTAGGATTAGTTAGTTTTTTTTTTTTTTTTTTTTTTTTTTTTTTTTTTTTTTTTGATATAATGACTGTTTAGGATTAGCTTATTTTTGCTTATCTTTTGGTTTGTGATAAGCATAAGTAGATAAGCAAATGGGATTTTGCTTATCACTGAATAATCCTATGGGATTATCACTGAATCCCATGGGATTCACATAAGAATTAGTGGTTTGTAATATAAGTATATTAGCAAATAGGATTTTGCTTATCCCTGAATAATCCTATGGGATTATCACTGAATCCCATGGGATTCACATAGAATTAGAATTATGGCAAATATCAGTGTGTTTAAGAATAATCCTATGGGATTATCACTGAATCCCATGGGATTAACATATAATGAGTGTTTGTATTAGCTTTTAGGAATCAGATTTATAGTTTTCTGTTTTGTTTGTTAGTTTTAGGTCTTTGTGATTAATTAGATTTTTTGCTGTTGTTAGTTACTTATAACTAATATTATTCTTTTCATCTTATAATTTATGTAGGTAACGTATTGAACCCAACACCGTTGTCTAGGTCCAATCTGTTCGATGATTTGGGAAAGAAAACATCGCCGGTGAAGCAGCCTCGGTTCAATCCGTTTGATGTTAAAAAAAACAAATCGCCATCAAAGAAAAAAACTAACGGGTGATGTTAGTGAGGCTGATAAACCAGTAGAGTTTGAGGTTAATGTTCAGGAGAAGGTGATTGTTGATCAGGGAAGGGAAAGGAGAGTAGTGCTATTATTGCTGGAGTTGTTGCTGATTTGGAGAAGGAGAGTGAGAAGGAGACGGAGACTGAGATTGAGATGGAGAAGGAGAGTGAGAAGGAGAAGGATAAGGAGAAGAAGAGTGAGGAGAATGTTATTGAGAAGGTGGTGGAGAGTGAGAATGAGGAGAGTGGGAAGTTGGTTACATATAAATCAAAAAAGGGTAAGAAGTCGTCTGTTGTTAAGGATAAGTCAACGGACAAGGGTTCTATTGTTGTTGTTGATAAGAAGCTTAAGATGAATATTAAGGTGACGGAGCCAGTTAAGACCACTCCGAAGAAGAAGTCTGCTAAAGTAATATCAGAAGCTCCTGTTTTGAGATCCAAGAAGCTGGTTCAGGAGGAAACTCCAAAGAAACGGAAATTAGTATTAGCAAAAGTCGATGAGAGTTCAAAGAAACAAAAGCTCAAGGTTCCAAAAGGTATAGATATGTCTTTTTTTGTTTGATTGAATTCAGTATGCATATTTATTTAAGCTTGTATAGCTTTTTTAATTTTTCCTAGTTTAGTTTTTTCCTTCATTACTAGTCCCAAATCCATGAAAATTGTTTTTATTTCATCTCTATTGCTTTAAGTTTTTCTGTTTGAGTATTTTATCTAATTTAATACTATGTTAAAAGTTATGGGATTGACAGTGATTCCCAGTGAATCCCATGGGATTTCCTAGTGAATCCCATTATATTTTAGTTATAGTAGTGATACTTGAGCTTATTTGATTCTCTGTACAATTGATTGCTTGAACTAAGTTGTTATTGAGATTTATTTGATCATTCTGTGGATATGTTATTTAGTAGTTCATTGTGGTTATTCATAGTTTAATTAGTTCATGTAAGTAATTTGTGACTTAGATTGAACATTGATTGAAAGATTTGAGGTCTAAAATCAGTAGGTGTATTGTAATCTAGACTTATAGGGACTGTTTGGATTTGTAAGTTACTTGCTGATCTTGTTGTTGTTTTGCTGTGATATTGGTACAATTAGTTTGTATTAGGATAATAATGATAATTTAGGCATAAAATCAGTAGGTATATTAGCTAAAAGTCAAAGTAGTCTTTAGATCTCATCACTTCTTGTATTAAGTATAATCTGAATTAGTAGATTAGTTGGAAACTTGTGTTAGAGTAAATTTAGATCTCATCACTTTTTAGTATCTTAGTATTATAGAGTAACTTTAGCCCCCTTAAGATTCTAGGCTAGAGCTTATTTTAAGAGCTTATTGAGTCTGCAAGATAGTGGTTTTAAACTAGGTCTGCTGAGGTTAGTATAGATCTGTTTTTATGATAAATTGATTGCAGCCTGTGCCACATAGTGTACTGTATTCTGGTATAAGCATTCTGATCACAGTGAATCCCATCGGATTCACATTGAATCCCATGGGATTCAATGTGAATCCCATGGGATTAATAATGAATCTTCTTGTTAAGTGTTTTATATACTCTTGTGCTCAAGTGTTTTTTTTTTTTTTTTTTTTTTTTTTTTTTTTTTTTTTTTTTTTTTTTAATGTAGATGCTGATGAAAAGAAGCTATCAAAGAGTACTGTTGTTTCAGAGAGGAAGAGGGGCGATTCAGATATTATTCCTGATGATATGGGCAAGAAGAAGTTGAAGGGGAAGGCTCCGATGAAGATTCAGAAGGACGATTCTCCTGAAGGTGATATACCTGATGGTGTTATGAAGCAGCTGTTGAAGAATATGATGAAGAATGCTTCTGTTAAAGAGTTTGTTAAAGAAGAATACGAGGAGAATCAGCTGATGTCCAAGAATAAAGGTGAGAAGAAAGAAAAAATTTTGACTGCTGACGACATACGACATCAGCATTATCTTTCACGATTGCCGATTCTTCAAGCTAGGACAGCGCCTACTGCTCTTTACACCGCTATCCAAGGCATCAAACACATTGATCTTGATAAGTTTATGGCAGATATAGGTTTTAGTTCTTTCTTCAGGTTGGCCATAGACTACATACCTTCAAGGTTAGGAAGGTATGTGGTTATGAATTTTGATGAATAGAGTTTCCGTTTGAAATTGGAAGGTGAAAGGTCGATTGAGGCCATGGTTTCGAAGGTTCATGATTTGTTTGGCATTCCAATTGGAGGTGTACCTTTGTTATCTTTAGAGCCGAGGCCTGTTGGAGATGATTTTGAGGCTGTTTGGAAATGCCAGTTTGTTAAGCCTTTTAAGGATGTCAGGTTGAACGATATTGCATCGAAGTTGGTTGCGTCCAAGGAAGTTGACTTCCTTTTTAAGATCAACTTTCTCACTCTGTTTACAAACACGATGGGTATGTGTGCTGGGTTGAAGAGGGAGATTAAATGTTGTGAGGCGTGTTCGGGAATATACTGATATTCCTGGGATTGATTGGTGTGAGTATATTTTTCACTGCCTTAAGACTAGTAAAGCTCCGACAAAACAAAACAAATACACTGGTCCATACGCCTTGCTTGCTGTAAGTTTTATAATATATTAAGTTTTAAGTTGTTTTCATGTTTTTGTTACATATTTAGTTTCTTACACTTTTCTTGTTCTTTATTCTTTGTTTTCAGCTCTTGTATTTGGATTCAACCAACTACAAAAAGCTTCCTGTCGTCCGGACACGTCCGGTGATAAAACAATGGTCTTCATTTTTGATGGCACAGAGGCAGGAAATGGAGCTCAAGGAAGAATGTATTGGCGAGTCAGATCTTTATGAAGAATCCGATCTTCCAGAGACGGAGGGATTTGTTGCTGCTGGTTCTTCTGATTCTTCATTCAAAGAGGTTTGTTTATTCTTTGTTTTCAGATCTTTATGACAGTCAATCCCATGAGATACACTGTGAATCCCATGGGATTGACTGTGAATCCCATGGGATTCACAGTTTGATTATAAGGTGTGTTTGGCTCAGTTGACTTATGTGGACAAAAGTGTGTTTAGGATTATTAGCTTTTTGATAACTTTTGTTGTTGGGTTCTATCTTAAATTTAAACTTAAACTTTCCCCCATTAGGCCTTATTTTTATGAGTTGACAATCTTTCACCCATTAGGCCTGATTTTACTGAGTTGGTTGTTAATCCCATGGGATTCACATACAATCCCATTGGATTCACAGTGAATCCCATGGGATTCATGATGAGGTGAAAAATGAACCACTTTTAGGGGGTCATTTAAGCCCGGAATTGAATTTATTTGATCAAATATTGCCCTAAATCGTTCCTTTTGTGATTTTAGGTATTTTGGGAGTGAATTTTGGAAAAGGAAGCAATTCGGATGTTTTTGGAGCATAAAAGTGAAGAAAACGGCAAAGACTTAATTTTCCATGCTGAGAACAGTACCTGACGGCGTCAAGAAGAAAATCGTGACGGCGTCAAGAGTAAAATCCGTGATGACCCAGTGAAAACCTGAAGGCGTCACAAGAAGGGCGTCAAGAGTTAATATGGTGACGGCCTGCATAAGGAGTACACATGACGGCGTCAGACCCAGATCTAGGCAGTCCGAGAAACTATTTGGCGGCGAGATGATGGCGTCAGAATTTTATTCTTGACGCCGTCACCTATCAGAATCTATATATAGTTTTATATTAGTTCATGTAAGTAATTTGTGACTTAGATTGAACATTGATTGAAAGATTTGAGGTCTAAAATCAGTAGGTGTATTGTAATCTAGACTTATAGGGACTGTTTGGATTTGTAAGTTACTTGCTGATCTTGTTGTTGTTTTGCTGTGATATTGGTACAATTAGTTTGTATTAGGATAATAATGATAATTTAGGCATAAAATCAGTAGGTATATTAGCTAAAAGTCAAAGTAGTCTTTAGATCTCATCACAGTATTTTCAAGGCCGAACTTTGTGTGGAGAATACTAGGGCCGAACTTTGTAAACCCTAGGTCGTATTTTACAGTATTTTCAAGGGTTTTTACCCCTTGAATCTTTCATGTTCAATTGAGATAAGTCTTCTCTTAATTCATTCAATATGTCTATGTGTTGTTTGAATATATCTTATGCTTGTCTTGATTTCAACATTCTAGGCTAGATCTATCTTGTGTTTGCTTAGATGTAATGAAACCTAGATGTTAATTATATGTTGATTACTTGTTTATGGTTGTAATGGATGAATGATTTCAATGTTAGGCTTAAGAAAACTGGCAGATCTCCATTGTGTAACATGCTTGAACGTCTTAGGAAACATGAACCGATGTGTACTAGGTTTTATTGGTTGTATTTAATGCATGAGCAAATTCTAGTGATCCCATGTTAGGAGCTTCTTAGCCAACTCGACATAGGAGTGAAGTAGGCGCTCATAGGATTGGGGAAGTAAGTACGCCACCCCATGAATGGTATTAAGGAATACAATCCGTCATCCACGCAACTATAACAAGTAATTACCGTGTAAAAGATATTTAGGGAGTAGTGAAATCTAAGTAAACACAATTCTCCCATATATTGCTCACAACTCTAGTATAATTTAGTTTATTTTCATTTTTAGTATTTTATTTTGATTGCATCTTAGTATTGGGTTAGTTGACTAGCAACTAATTCCGCCCAACTCCTTCAAACCCGAGATTTTTACTTGTTTTCATAAAATATAAAAAATACAAAAAGAATCATCCCTCATCTATAGACCTAGTCTTTAGGTTTTCTAATCCTAGCGACACTATTCCTAGCTGAACGATCAATCTCCCGGTACTTGTCATTATATTATACTACATTGATCAGGTACACTGCCTGGTGGGGGTTGTAAGCTTCTCGAGATCCCTCGAGAGGTAAAGCCTGGTTCAATCCCTACGCACCAAGTTTTTGGCGCCGCAACCCGGGGAAATAGTTATTGTCTAGGTTAGAATATCTTTTTATTAGGTCTACTTGCTAGATTCCTTTCTAGTAAGATTTTATTTTTATTTTTAGGTTCTCTTTTGTCTATCTTATTTCTTCGTGTTTTTGTTCATGACTTTTACCATCCGCCATTATGGCAACCGACGAATTCTCTAACCTTAGGATCACTAGGAGTCGTAGTTCCGCTAGAGACCTTGTCTTGCCTTATGCAGAACCCGATAGAGAAATGCGTAGGTTAAGACGATCTCACTCAACACCTGTACCATCTAGCATAACCATCGATTTTGATGCACCCCTTTCTGAAGAAAATTCGGAAAATCACCTTACAACCCCTAGCTCCCAACCCAACAACGAGATGAGTACCCCCGCAACTCCCACTCCTAAGCGCCTTAAGGACTACTCCTCCCCAAACCCTCGTGGCTTCTCAAATGCCATTGTCTACCCAAACGAACACACCAATGAGGTCTTGCATGCGACCGGTGTTTGGCTTGTCCAAAGTGTGTGCAAGTTTTGTGGGTTAGATGATGATGACCCGATCCAACACATTAAGGACTTCTTGAAAATAGTAGACACCCTCCATACGGATGGGGCTACTAGAGACACGTCCCGATTATGATTCTTCCCTTTCACCCTCTATGAAAAAGCCCAAGAGTGGTATGATAAACTTTCTTCTGAATCTATCTTCACATGGGAACAACTCATATCCAAGTTCTATGAGAAGTTCTTTCCACCTGGGAAAACTTCAGCGTTTAGAGATAGGATCCTCCGTTTCCGAAAAGGGAAGGACAAACCCTTCCATAAATCATGGATTAGATTCAAGGATTTAATAAGACAAGTTCCCCATCATGGCATCGAACTTTGGATTTTGGTCCAAATCTTCTACGACAATGTCTCCTCAAATGATCGGAACGGAATCAACAATTCTAGAAAAGGGAGATTAGCCAATCTTAGTGCCGAAGAAGGATGGGATAGGATTGAAGAATATGCTCAAGACCAGGATGACACTTGGGATGAACCTGAGTCGACTGTCAGCATGTCTGAAATCACTTCAACATCTTCAGATCGGTTAAGAAAAATTCACAAAAGAATGGAATACCTAGCTGGGTCGCAGTTACCTAAACAACTTTCAAATCCTTACTTGATCTGCGACTACTGTGGGGGCCCGCGTGAGGTAGAGGAATGCGGAGGAGAAACCACGACTGAACATGCATGCTTGTCAGGAGGTGACATCTATGCTGATCCCTCCCTTTTGCCTTTATACCAAAATGACGATTACACCCTCTAGGGGAATCTGGTAAAAAGAAAATAAGGAGAGGAAGGTCCTGAATTCGAAATCAGGAGCACTTTTGAAGATGACCTTGGTCACTTCACTCAAGAAAAAGGCTTACAATTAAAAGGTCTTAATGAACTTGTTGATGAGCAGCAGAATGGCATTGGAGAATGGTTCAACAAGCTTAACTCCACCCTCGATAACCTTGAAATGCCGCCAGTAAGCCAAAAAGACCCCATGCTCGCGATAACCACTCGAGCTGGAAAAACAACCAAGGACCCCCCTTACCCGAGCTCGCCCCCATCACTCCCGATCCAAACAAGCCTCGCGAAGAGGAGGATGATGTGGGCAGCAAGGCTCCCGACCAACCTCCCTTTGCGACCCCTTCCCCATCAACCCCACCTAACCAACCTGTGAGAATCTCATTCCCATCCTGATTGAAAAACCAGAAAACTGAGAACGATAATAAAAGATTCCTGTCATATATAAAAGACTCAGTAGTCACCATACCCCTCCTTGATGCTTGTTATCACATGCCGAAGTATAGCGCATACTTTAAAAAATTACTCGCTAACCGAAAGAAACTCGAGGGTCTTGTGACCCTAGGGGAAGAATGCTCGGTGGTGACCCATCGAGGGCTACCAAAAAAGGTAGACGATCCAGGCAGCTTCACCCTGCCTTGCTCCATAGGATCTCTATCAATAAAGAATACTCTTGCCGATTTAGGGCCAAGTATCAACCTCATGCCTCACTCTTTGTTCCTTAAACTAGGATAATCTGGATTCAAGCCTACCCGTATGAACATCCAACTAGCCGATAGATCAGTCAAATACCCCGTAGGGTTATGCGAGAATGTGCTAGTCAAGGTTGGGAAATTCAAATTCCCGGTCGACTTCGTAATCTTAGAGATGGAGGAGGATGACTTGGTACCCATCATCTTAGGGAGACCATTTCTTGCTACCGCTCGTGCAGTCATTGATGTTCATAACGGCAAGTTAACCTTACGAGTAGGAACCGATAGCTTAACCTTCAACATTAAGGACACTATGGATCTCTCTCTCAAAGCAGCTAACCGGCTCTATTTCATTGGAGAGGTCGATGAACTCACGGACGTCATTGATGACTGTGTTGATGAACAGATCGAGGAAGGCTGGTTACGGGGTGAGAGTTTTCTTCCCTTGTTGGAGGTGGAAAAGATGGAGGATGTTGGTGCAGTCTCCTTCTACCCTAGGCAAGAGGCCACGGAGCATCTTGAGCTCCAAAAACCCGAAAACAAGCTTAAGCCTTCTATTATCGAACCCCCTGAGCTTGATCTTAAGGAACTTCCTAACCATTTAGAGTACGCCTTCCTTTAGGGAGAGGACCAACTGCCGGTAATCATAAACTCTTCCCTCGAACATGAACAAAAAGGTAAACTCTTAGAGGTCCTAAAGAAATATAAGAGGGTGCTTGCATGGAGTGTAGCCGACATTAAGGGGATTGACTCAACTTTTTGCACGCATAAGATTCTCATGGAAGAAGATTATAAACCTACCGTGCAACCCCAGAGGCGGGTGAACCCCAACATTAAGGAAGTGGTAAAGAAGGAAGTCATCAAACTTCTGGATGCAGGGTTAATCTACCCGATCTCGGATAGCCCGTGGGTTAGTCCTGTACAGGTTGTACCTAAGAAGGGTGGAATGACTGAAGTTAAGAACGACAAGGGTGAGATGGTACCCCAAAGAACAGTTACTGGATGGCGGGTATGCATCGATTATAGAAAGCTCAATGATGCCACGAGGAAAGATCACTTTCCCCTACCATTCTTAGAGAGATTGTCTGGGCATGAGTACTATTGCTTCTTGGATGGATTCTTGGGATATTTTCAAATTCCCATAGCACCTGAGGACCAAGAAAAGACCACGTTTACTTGCCCTTATGGAACATTCGCCTACAAAAGAATGCCTTTTGGGCTGTGTAATGCCCCCGCCACTTTTCAGCGATGCATGACCTCAATCTTTCACGAACTTATGGAAGACAACATGGAAGTTTTCATGGATGACTTTTCGATCTTCGGGAACTCCTTCAACCGTTGTCTTGCTAATCTAGAAAAAATGCTTAAACGCTGTGAGGAAACCAACTTGGTGTTAAACTGGGAAAAGTGTCATTTTATGGTGAAAGAAGGGATTGTGTTAGGACATAAGATCTCTGGTAATGGGATAGAGGTGGACCAAGCTAAAGTTGAAGCTATATCTAAGCTACCATATCCCACGACTGTTAAAGAAATACGCATCTTCTTGGGGCACGCCGGATTTTACCGGAGATTCATCAAAGACTTCTCCAAAATAGCTCGACCAATGACTCAATTGCTAATGAAGGATGCTCCTTTCGATTTCTCCCAAGAATTCAAGGATGCATTCAATCTCTTAAAAAAGGAGCTCACACAAGCTCCAATCATGATTACACCCAACTGGGAGTTACCGTTTAAAATCATGTGTGACGCTAGCGATTTCGTTGTCGGGGCTGTATTGCGCCAACGGCGAGACAAGCTATTCCAACCTATTTACTACGCTAGCAAAACCATGAATCCCGCTCAAGAGAATTACTCTACCACCGAAAAAGAATTGTTAGCCGTAGTATTCGCATTCGCCAAATTTTGGCAATATCTTGTCCTTTCAAAGACAGTCGTTTTCACTGATCACTCGGCTCTTCGATATCTTTTTGCTAAGCAGGATCCTAAGCCACGACTAATTCGGTGGATCTTGTTGTTACAAGAATTTGATGTTGAGATTCGTGATAAGAGGGGGGCAGAAAATCTGGCCGCAGATCATCCATCTCGTCTTGAAAACTCCTTGGATGAGCGCGATAGAAGTGAGATTCGGGATTCATTTCCTGACGAACAACTCATGTCAATAACTGATTCGGAGCCTTGGTACGCCGATTTTGCCAACTATCTCGCAAGCAGACTCGTTCCAGAACACTTGACTAGGTACGAAAGGAAAAGGTTCTTTTCTCAGTTAAAATACTACTTCTGGGATGAACCATTTTTATTCCGAAGGTGTTCTGACCAAATAATAAGACGTTGTGTTTCAGAGAGTGAGGCAGTAAAAATTATGAGAGAATGTCACCCTGGTCCCTCCGGAGGGCATCATGGGATAAGCACCACCGCCCGAAAGATTTTCGACGTGAGGTTCTATTGGCCCACAATTTTCCGTGATGTCAAAGAAATGGTACAAGCATGCGATGCATGTCAACGGGCCGGGAACATATCACATAGGGATGAAGCGCCTCAGAATTTTATACAAGTATGTGAGGTCTTCGATGTCTGGGGAATTGACTTCATGGGACCCTTTCCATCTTCAGGGGGGAATGAATATATTTTAGTTGCCATCGATTATGTTTCAAAATGGGTAGAGGCACAAGCCCTTAGGACCAACGATGCCAGGGTGGTTATTCATTTCCTGAAAAAGCTTTTCGCTAGATTCGGGATTCCTAAAGCCCTCATCAGTGATAGGGGGGCCACTTTTGCAATGCGCAAATGGAAAAGGTCATGAGGAGGTATGGGGTCTCCCATCGGTTTTCCACCACCTATCATCCACAAACCAATGGCCAGGTCGAAAATACAAACAGGGCTATTAAAAGAATACTAGAAAAAACGGTTAGTCAAAATAGAAAAGACTGGTCATTTAAACTCGACGAGGCCTTGTGGGCATTCCGAACCGCCTACAAGACACCCATTGGAACGACCCCGTTTCGCATGGTGTATGGTAAGGCATGTCACTTGCCAGTAGAGTTAGAACATAAGGCTTATTGGGCGCTTAAGGCATGTAATTTAGACTATACAATTGCAGGAACCAATAGGTTCTTACAATTACACGAGCTTGATGAGCTTAGATTAGAAGCTTATGAGTCTTCCATTACATATAAAGAGAGGGCAAAAATATGGCATGACCAAAGAATTAAGAAACCCAAGGAATTTTCAGAAGGGGACAAAGTCCTATTGTACAACTCTCGGTTAAGATTATTTCTAGGGAAACTCAACTCTAGATGGTATGGACCATTTACGGTGAAAAGTTCCTCTAAAACTGGAGCCGTTGTGTTATTAGACGATGAAGGTAGAGAATTTACTGTTAACATACAACGTGTAAAACATTATCAAGAAAATAATAAGGAAATGATTAGTGAGGAGGATGTAACGTTTGATGATGAGGTCACGTAGTAACCCATGACCTTGAGTCTAGCTACAAGACTCTTAAATAAAGAAAAGCGCTTCTTGGGAGGCAACTCATGTTTTGTGTGATTTTTATTTTGTTTGTTTGTTATTTGCTTCCGTATGCATGCTTTATTTTATTGTTGGTAGATCATGTCTCAAAACTAAAATAGTGAAAATACTTTACTTTGTTGTTTGGGCTAGTCTTAACTTCATCCAAAGGTATTTTTGCAAAAGATAAGTGTAAGGGGAAACCCCAAATATGTATTTAAGAAACAAAACCGATCATGATTCTCCACAATATTAAGTGAACATGTATATTCGTATTTGTTAGAGTCAAATGCTTGTATCGAGTCATGATGATGTTTTGCAGGATTTTCCAGGAAGTAGGATGAAGTTTTTCCAGAAATTTTCCAGAAACTTAATATAAGAATTTCTGCAGGTCACTTCTGACGGCGTCAAGAATTAATTCCTGACGGCGTCACGTGTAAAAATCTGGAAATTTTACCAGTTTTGTTTTTCTAACGGAGTCTTAAAGTTTTTGTTGAATCTTTAGTTTTATAATCTCTAGGAAATCTGCAAACATCATTCCACAAGCATTATATCTTATTTTGTTTTCTAGGATTTATTAGCATATGTAGATTGCCGCCGATTTTATGCGAGGTTGCCTTGTCTGTTTTCTCAGGTTTTATAGGTTATGTATGACAAGAAGATGATTATTATTTTGGAAGGGAAGCTTTGATTGTTCATTTTCTTGGAGGAAGATCTAACCTGGCCACCTTATTATCCATACCGAGCGAATCAGGGGAGTATTTGATTTCATTTGTTTTACTTATTTCACTTTTACATTCTTTACTTGAACATTGGGGACAATGTTCATCCTAAGTGTAAGGGGAGGGTAAAATGATGATACCTTACAGATACACTTTTGCTTGAGTTTGTTTGTTTGATAGTAGATGTGTAATAAAACTATGAGAAATACTTGTTAGGGCAATTTTAGCGCCAAATTTAAATTTTTTTACAACATTTAGGAGTGAAACTTTAGCCATAGCAAGCGTCTCATGGATTGGAGATTGTATGGCTAGCACAAAACCGTACTATTCAGAAAAAATTTCCACCCAAATATGTGAGGTTCGCCTTTAGATTTGATAGGAAAAGCATTTACTATTAGTGCTTATGAGTGTACCGGTAGCATTTAGATTCTAGAACTTGCGTTAGTGATGCATCCCGAGACCGCTAGTGAGACTACATTCGTGTAGTAGGATTTACTACATGATAAGAGGCATTAGGATCACCCTTGTGTTAAACCCGTATCAAAATTACTTGACCATTTAAGTCATATTACTTGGCTAGTTAAGTCAATTAATTTTTCCCACACCTTAGCGTTGTACTCATTTTTAGTACACGAAACCCCTAGTACACCCCTTCGAGCCTATCTTTTCGTTTCTAACTTTAAGCATTTTACTTAAAGGAAGAATTTGTTACACCCCACTTAAATGTACACCCAAATCGCCTTAGCCTTCCGTGTATGCACTCATTTTAAGTGCATTATTGTTATTTGTTAAACCCTAAGTTAATTATCTAATTGATTACATGGTTGCTAAGTCGAGTCATATCCTTGTACATATTGTTTTGGGACGATTGGGACTCATGGGTAAAGTAATTATTTTATGGAGTAATGGGGAAGAACATCATATATTACCCCTGTATGTATGTTCGTTAATCTTAAAAGTATTCCAAGTGTTTTGATTTTCTTAATTCGAGTCATTAGATTAGTTTATTGTAAAGTATGTAAAGATTCAAGTGTAAGGGGAATGTTCATTCCCTATGATGTATTATTTTAGATGGTAGGGTAAGAGTGTATGCAAAAAAAAAAAAAAAAAAAAAAAAAAAAAAAAAAAAAAAACGAAAAACAAGAAAAAGAAAAAAAAAATAGAAAAAGAAAAAGAGAAAAATATACGGACTACCATCCCTTTTCATTCTATGTTCATTTTATGTTTTTGTTATTTTTGATTTATTAGCTTAAGTCGAGTCTAGTCTTGGCTTAGCAACGCCATATTGTACATATAATTAATCTAGCTTGTTAACTCGCCACCAGTAAAGACTGCCTATATCCAACAAAACTGTGTATTCCATATCCCTACACCTAACGTTACAACCCTTTAAAAGACCTCTTTGATAGTTTATCCTAGGTGCTTACGCCATGTGGTGGAGGTTTGATCCTTTCCCAAGCCTATGGTAATCTATTTTGCTATTACAGATAGTGAGAGATGTTTTCCATTTCCATATTGTGATATTACTTTATTACACCCGAGAGATGTGAGTATCTAAACACTATTTGTGAGGTGCTAGCATATGACCTCCGTGCTTGTCTTTGGTCTTTAGTGGAACGATTATTTGTTGTAATTACTTTTATGTTAGTGTTAAATGACCCCTAACTTGTATTTTTACTAGAATAAAAGCGCATTTGCTTGAGGACAAGCAAATCTCAAGTGTAAGGGTATATGATGAGGCAAAAAATGAACCACTTTTAGGGGGTCATTTAAGCCCGGAATTGAATTTATTTGATCAAATATTGCCCTAAATCGTTCCTTTTGTGATTTTAGGTACTTTGGGAGTGAATTCTGGAAAAGGAAGCAATTCAGACATTTTTGGAGCATAAAAGTGAAGAAAACGGCAAAGACTTAATTTTCCATGCTGAGAACAGTACCTGACGGCGTCAAGAAGAAAATCATGACGGCGTCAAGAGTAAAATCCGTGACAACCCAGTGAAAACCTGAAGGCATCACAAGAAGGGCGTCAAGAGTTAATATGGTGACGGCCTGCATAAGGAGTACACATGACGGCGTCAGACCCAGATCTAGGTAGTCCGAGAAACTATTTGGCGGCGAGATGACGGCGTCAGAATTTTGTTCTTGACGCTGTCACCTATCAGAATCTATATATAGTTTTCTATTTTTCATTCATAAAAGAGGAACTTGTATGGAGAATACTAGGGCCGAACTTTGTAAACCCTAGGTCGTATTTTACTGTATTTTCAAGGGATTTTACCCCTTGAATCCTTTCATGTTCTGTTGAGATAAGTCTTCTCTTAATTAATTCAATATGTCTATGTGTTGTTTGAATATATCTTATGCTTGTCTTGATTTCAACATGCTAGGCTAGATCTATCTTGTGTTTGCTTAGATGTAATGAAACCTAGATGTTAATTATATGTTGATTACTTGTTTATGGTTGTAATGGATGAATGATTTCAATGTTGGGCTTAAGAAAACTGGCAGATCTCCATTGTGTAACACGCTTGAACATCTTAGGAAACATGAACCGATGTGTACTAGGTTTTATTGGTTGTATTTAATGCATGAGCAAATTCTAGTGATCCCATGTTAGGAGCTTCTTAGCCGGCTCGACATAGGAGTGAAGTAGGCGCTCATAGGATTGGGGAAGTAAGTACGCCACCCCATGAATGGTATTAAGGAATACAATCCGTCATCCACGCAACTATAACAAGTAATTAGTGTGTAAAAGATATCTAGGGAGTAGTGAAATCTAAGTAAACACAATTCTCCCATATATTGCTCACAACTCTAGTATAATTTAGTTTATTTTCATTTTTAGTATTTTATTTTGATTGCATCTTAGTATTGGGTTAGTTGACTAGCAACTAATTCCGCCCAACTCCTTCAAACCCGAGATTTTTACTTGTTTTCATAAAATATAAAAATACAAAAAGAATCATTCCTCATCTCTAGACCTAGTCTTTAGGTTTTCAAATCCTAGCGACACTATTCCTAGCTGAACGATCAATCCCCCGGTACTTTTCATTATACTATACTACATAGATCAGGTACACTGCCTGGTGGGGTTGTAAGGTTCTCGAGATCCCTCGAGAGGTAAAGCCTGGTGCAATCCCTACGCACCAATTCACATTGAATTCCATGGGATTGTATGTGAATCCCATTGGATTCAATGTGCTTATCCCATTATGAATATTTCTATTTGTTTTTTTCTCCAGGAATTGCTTAAAAAACTTGAAGAAAAGTTATCTGTTTTAAGCAATGAAAGAATTGGTGTTGAAGAACTTTTGGTTATAGGCGGTGTAGACTTTCCTGCCGATCCAAAGCTCATTGAACTACATCAAAGGTATGTTCAGATTCTCGAGCATCCAGTCTCATTGAATGGTGAAGATCTTGATCGAGCTGATGATAATGGAGGTGATGAGGGAGATGATGATACTGTAATTGATAAACGCTTATCTGGTACCGATCCTTAATTCCGATAACTTTGTACTTCCCTTTTGTAAATGATAAACGCTTATCAAATGGAGATGGTCATAAGGGAGCTTTTGTAGTTCCCTTTTGTACTTGAAACCGTCGAATTTATGTAATAACTTTGTTAAATTTGTTAAATTTAGAATTGTTGTAGTTCCCTTTTATTTGATCTCTTTCCGACATTGGTTAATTTATGTATGAATTTCTTTATTGAATCCTATGGGATTTATCTGTGAGTCCCATGGGATTCATCTGTTAATTCCATGTGATTCATTTGTCAATCTCATAAGTTTTGTTGCCTAATGTTCAAAGTGTAAATCCCATAAGCTTTGTTTTAGTTATTTCAACAGTGGTTGATCCATCTCAAATACAAGAAGGATGTGATGATGGTAATGGGGATGATAAAGATGCCGAGAAGCGAGATGATGCAGTTCCCGTAAAGCAAGTTGCTGAACCTTTTTCTTTAACTCAATGGATCGAAAACAATTTAGAGCTGATTGAAGAGTGGTTTAATTGTGCAGCTGCAGAGTTCTATTATGTAATATTCTTGTATAATATTAGTGTTTTAATTTAATTTATTTATTTTTAATTATTTTTTTTATTTTATTCAGCTAAAGTCGGTTGCTGAAGGTACTGTGGATCCAATGGGTGATGTGAATCCAGGTGCCATTACTCCTCAAAATATGGCTACTCGTGCTTCCAATGTAAGTTTGAGTCCTGAAAAGCGTTTGGTGAAACCGTATTCCTATTTATTATCTCCATATATGAACAAGAAGACAAAGGTTCAACTTAAACTAACTAGGCCGGAGTTCGTTCTTGGGAATAGTGTTTTCGCGATGCAGGGCGAAAAGATGTAAGTTTATGTGTCTTTTATATAAGTTTCATTGTTATCTGATTCAATGTGAGGGATTGACAGTGAATCCCATGGGTTTGAAAGTGAATCCCATGGGATTCACTGTGAGTCCCATGGGATTGTATCTGAATCCCATGGGATTCACTGTGAATCCCATGGGATTGTATGTGAAGCCCATGGAATTCACAATTAGTTATATGATATGATTCGAAATGATTTTTTTTTCTTATATAGTGAACAAGTTTTTGATTTTTTTCTTTTATAGTGAACCAGTTTTTGAAACACAATCTGGGGAGCCCTATTCAGTGCGTTTGAATATGGAGACATTAGCACCCGGTTTGGAGGTTGATGCTAATGTAGTTGATTGTTTAGCTGCAATTCCGAATCATGAAAATCGTTCTAGAGGAGCTGGTTGTCCATCGCGACCCTTTTTCCCAACTGGATGTATTGTAAGTAATTATTTTTTTATTTTGCTTAGTAAAACTGTTTTCAATTCATATCGTAACATCATATTGTAAAATCGCATATACAGCCGATAACTATGTTTGATGGAACATTGGAGTCTGAGGATGATAAATTTCAAGAATTTGAAAAAGAACTTTCGGCTCATTTTAAAGATGATGTTGGTGGCATAGCTCTCAAAGGCATTGAATTGGTAAAATTATATTTTTTTGTTTTAAATTTTTATTTTTGTTTTTACTTTTTGTCATTTTTATTATGTTTTTTTGGTTTTGTTTAAACAGGCATTTTTTCCTATTCGCAAATCGGGCCATTTTTTTGTTGTTGTGGAGCAACGTATGAGGAAAAGTATGAAGATTCATGTGAACTTCTTGTAAGTACTTTTACGATTCATTCTGAATCCCATGGGATTGACACATATGACATGTTACTTTTATGATGAATCCCATGGGATTCATACAGAACTACATGAGATACTAGACGAATCTGTGATTTTCTCATAATTATAGTTATTTATGCTCTCTTTTTTTAATAATTTTTGTAGAAAACGTTATTTGCCCATCATCTGGAGTTGTATGATACAATAAACATGCTAGCATTCGTAAAGTCAAGCCAATAATCGCAAGCCTCAAGTGGAAGACCAAGAACAACTTTAAGGACTGTGGTGTTTTCGCTATGTTACATATGGATAATTATACTGGTGAAGCTCCTGGAAAATGGGATTGTGGTTTGGTTGCTGAGTCTAAAGAGCAGTCTGACCAATTGAGGTTATTGAGATTCAGGTTTGCCACCAAGATATTGTTACACGAGATTAATGTTCATGCGGGTAAGATGTATGAATTAGCATTGGAGTTTGATAAACTTCATCCTGGTGAAAATATGTCTATAATTTTTTCAGCAATTAGGAATAGGGATGTACGTGACTGCAAATTCTAGAAGTTCGTCTTTTGTTAATGGTAGAACTATAACTGTTGAAGTAATTGGTTTACAGATGGTTTACACAGATTTTCTTTTATGTTATTATCATATTTTTATGATATTTTGTATAGATTTTCTTGCTATTATCAGATTTTTATGATATTTTATTTACATTTTCTTGTTGATGGTTGAAGTTATTTTAAATGAAGTTTAAAAATAATCCCATGGGATTAGAAAATGAATCCATGAGATTCTTATAAATATTCAAATAAAGAAGAAAAATTAAAAAGAAAACCAGAATTTTCTTTGTAAATCATCTAAATAATCAATTAAAGAAGAAAAATAACCAACAGAAAACCAGAATATAATAAGTTTGTTTAAGAAACTGTTGGTTTCGGCTTTCGCCTTGAATTTGGGTTATGTTGTTTTTGTTGAAGTAATTGGTTTAAAAGAATTTCAATGAATCCCATGGGATTAGGGAAGTAATCCCATGGGATTCATTTTCTAATCCCATGGGATTCTTATAAACATTCAATTAAAGAATAAAAATAAACAACAAATTCAGAAATTTCAATGATTTCTGGTTTAAATGAATTTCAAAAAATCCCATGGGATTAGGGAAATAATCCCATGAGATTCATTTGACAATCCCATGGGATTCTTATAAATATTCAATTAAAAAATAAGAATAACTCACAATTCAGAAATTTCTTTTCAAATCATCTAAATATCCAATTAAAGAAGAAAATAACTAACAAATTCAGAAATTTCCTTTGCAAATCATCTAAATATTCAAGTAAAGAATAAAAAAGAACTAACATAAAACCAGAATATAATAAGTTTGTTCATCTAAATATTCAAGTAAAGAATAAAAAAGAACTAACATAAAACAAGAATATAATAAGTTTGTTCAAGAAACTTTCGGTTTCGGCTTTCGCCTATTTGGGTTATCCGGACAAGTTGTTTTTGTGTGCAAGTTGGTCTTTATTCCACAAAATCCACACTTCTTCTCTTGTTTCTTTTTAGCTCCAAGTGCTTTTTCTCTCTCACTCTTTCGCCTTTTATTGCGTTCCTTTTCTATAATATTCCCTTTGTTTCCTACCTTTGTTGGATTGTTGACTATTCTTTCCTTAGGATTAGAAATTGCATAATGTTCACCAATCACATCTCCCGTTTTACTTGAAGGAGGATTTGGAACCTCAGCCTCCACTTCTGTTTTCAAAGTCTTCAACTTTTCTACAAACTCACCCATCTTCTCTACATTATTGCTTAACCTGAATAAGCAATCGTCCACCACAGAAGTTGCTTCGTTTGTAAGTCTTTCAACTTCTACATTTTTTTCCCTATATCTGTTTCTTTTCCTTCTCAATTCAGGTGGTATTATATCCCTTGTCCAACGCCTCAAAATATAATGTTTTAGAATGACGTTAATATCACGGTTCTTGAAGACAAAGATTATGTGTCGGCATAGAAAACCATATCAAGCAAATGTCTACAACTGCATACCACCGACCCATCTTCTATTGTACACAGTACATGTTTTAAACAAAAAATAAAAAAAGAATTACTTTGAATTACTTTTTCCTTAAAATTCATACTGAAAACCATGGATTCATAACTAATCCCATGGGATTCACTGTGAATCCCATGGGATTCATTTCTCAATCCCATGGGATTTACATGTGTATATCATGGTTTTTATGTTGATAACATGTCATTGTAACAAATTCATTCTCAAAACTAATCCCATGGGAGTGAATCCCATGGGATTCCATGTGAATCCCATGGGATTCACTGTGAAAAATAATAAAAGAATTACTTTGAATTACTTTTTTTTTTTTTAAATTCATACTGAAAACCATAGATTTATAACTAATCCCATGGGATTCATACCTTATAGTCTATAAACTTTTTCTTCTCTTCACTATTGTCTTCTTCTGCTTGTTCTTTTGCAACTTCCTTATTAGTTTTTCTATAAACCCATGGATTTTTGTCTCTTATCATTACAAGCTCACAACCTTCTTCTATCTTTAAATCTTGAATCGTACAATTCCAACATGCTTCATATATTTCAGTTTGAACTAGCAGAAATATCGTTCTAGTATACACTTTTGCTACATGACGTTCAATCTCTAATTGTGTTAGACATTTTGGAGCCGCGTCAAATGTTTTAAAGTCCAAATGTTCTTGCCTATATCGTTGTCTTTCCATTGCTGATTCATAGGACATCATAAAACTAACTAGCGTTGCTCCTGGGCTTGTGAAACTTTTGAAGAACGAGTTTTCACTCTCGGATCTTGATGTGGTTCTCATCAAACCAAACAATGGCGAATCGATGAAAAAAGCTGGAATCCACATTTTTCGTAGGTTAAACATCTTGGTCATCCATTTGTGATTTTGCAAACCAAAATCCTCAATCAACTTAGCCAATTTCTCTTCAAATTCCAACGGTTCCATGTACATATTCCAAACAATCTTGTTAAAACGCTTCTTGAAATCTGTTTCTACATATATCTCTTTACAAATCTATTTTTGATAAAGATAGATTTAGAATCATGTTATCAGCATAAATAAGATGATATACACATGTAAATCCCATGGGATTTACAAATGAATCCCATGGGATTCATGTGACAATCCCATGGGATTCATCAGGCAATCCCATGGGATTCATCATGTAATCCCATGGGATTCATTAGGCAATCCCATGGGATTCATAGTTTCATACAAAATCCCATGGGATTCTGGAGAGTGCTTATTCACTCACTATTTTATGGCCAAATACCGACCCAAAATGACTAATTGAGCTAACAAATGCCAAGAAAACATGTGTTTTTATGTTGTGAATATGCAGGTACGGATTGATCACAAAAAGACGAAAAACCAAGCAAATACCGGAAAAACGGGCACGAGAGTGGAAGACGGTCAAAAAAGTCAAAGCTGGGATCTAAAAGTCAACTTCAGTCCTTTATCTATTCAGAATTGGCAAAAATGATCCTTGGATTTTACTTTTGAAGGAAGACAAATTCAGCACTTGAAGTTTCAATATATTACATTTGAGGTCCTTGTGATTTTTATTATATCAAATCTGAAATTTCAGCCTAGTCCATTTCCATCATAGTCCAATCCACAATATAATACTCAAAAGCCCAAATCCAAAGCCTTGACCCGAGCCCATGAAATATACCCGGTCAAACCTTATTACTACCCACGGTCAAAATAATAAATAAATAAACCAAACGCGCCCTTTTCACCCTTTTTCCCCCAAATACCCAGAACAGCACCCCCAAACATGAACCCTAGCTCACCTTAAGGTTGAATTGGCTCACACCACATCAATTAAGCAATCATTATCTAATCAGTGGTGCTTCTAGAAGCCTGTCACGTGCTCTGACATGTGTCAGAGAGAGTATTCAGATACTACGAGAGACACATGGCATGGTTCTATTGGGTGAGGCGCGTCATTCTCTTGCCTTGGATTCTGCTGACAAGACAGAGAGTGTAGCACAACGAGAAGGGGACAGATGGAAGCATACTATTGGATAGGCCACGTCTCAGATTATGATCCGAGGGCTATGGTATGATCAAAGAAGCACAAATAGAGATCAAGGGCTATGAGGTGATGTAAACTAACACAAGTGCACACGGATTGCCAGCTTGGCAATCCGTAAACTTCCAACCCTCCTCAGCTATAAATAGGATGTAGTAGTAGCTTATTAGGTGTAGGTTCTTAGTGTAACAAAACTCTGTCAAAATTTATTCAGCTGTTGTAATCTAGTATAGTGGTTGTAATATTTCTTTTGATTTTTAATAAAAGTTCTATTTCCATTAATCTCAACTTAATTTTCATCTTATTGTTGCTTATTCTGTTTTAATCTCTTCTTATTCAGCTTATTCAAGTAAAACTTAACTAAAATCAATACTCTCATTTTGTTTTTTATAAATCATTTACAGAAAAAGAAAAGACAAAAAAATAAGAAAAACTATAAAAATATAAAAATAAGTTTTCCTTTTGTTTGATAAATTCTCAAATTAGCTACTTAGTTTTAATTCTATCAAATGAATTTTCATAGTTTTTGTTTGTAAACCTATACTGATTCATCAAGTAAGAGTAGATCAAAGTCAATTATACTCAAGTTTGTTTGATCCTGAGTTGCTGAGATGGTTGATAGAGTGAGACAGACAGTGATGAACTCAGCCTATTTTAGAGATAGGCTTCTGTGAACTCCCTCTGTTTAGCTGAGGGAGAGTTGTTTGGTAATTTCTGTTTCAACCTTCTCTATTTGAAGTATCTGCTTTAGATTGATAGTTGCATAAGTGTAACTGTTTCATTGATTTTATTAGTTGATATTATAGTTGTAATAGTAGAGATAGAATTTGTTTGATATTTTGATTGCTCATGTTTAATGCTTCTGAGTTAGTTTAGCTGATTTAAATATCTGTTGTTAGATCTGTGTAGTTTGATTGTAGATCAGTCAGTTATAGTGGATCTGTGATGATTGTTGTATGCCTGAGTATTCTATGGTTCAGTTGCTTATGAGATCTGAGATTGTGTAATCAGTATAAGTATAGTATCATTGTTCATAAGTAATTTTGATATTGATAGTTTGGACTGAGTTGTAGTTAGGATTGAGTAGCATTCAGTGTGATAGTAATTTTTGTAGGGTGTTTGGATCTGTTTAGGATAGCTGCTACAGTAGACATTTAGTTGTAAGATCTTAACTGTAAGTCACTTAGGGCCATTTCAGATATAATCTAGCATTATAAGTGGTAATAACTAAATAAAAGTCAAATTTAGCATATAGGTCTCATCTGTGTTTGGAATTTGGTTAACTGAGTTTGTTGGATTGGTAATTTCATACAAATTAAGTTTGAGATTGAGTTTTTTTGTGCTTATACATACTTAATAGATTCCTGGAAACAGAATTAAGCATTTAAATCTCATAATAGTCAAAGAGTAGTAGTCATTAAAAAGTCAAATAAATTCAGGTTTGGTAGTTCATAATATGCTGTTTTAGGCATCATTTAGAGTAGTAATTGTAGTTTCCTAAAAGAGTTTTAGCTGTTTTTGTAGACTCAGTATAGTAAACTAGCTTTTGCCCCCACTAGCTTTACATTCAGAGCTTATCTTAGTAGCTTATTGAGCCTTTGAAGTTAACTGTGTGAGACAGGGTTCTAATCTGAATTTCAGGCCTGCATTTTTGTTTCTGAGTGTGCATCTATGATTTGAGCTTGATTCTGAGTTCTATATTAGTGGTTCTAGTGTTGTGCATCACCATCTTATATCAGTTTCTGCTTGTGCTTATTCTGCTAACACCTAAGTGCTTATTGCTTGAGCTTATAGCCTTTTATCTGTGTTTTTGAGCTTTATCTTGAACATACTTTGCATTATCTGAGCTTATAACATCATCATAAGCCTGAGTTCACAGTTTCATAAAGTTTAGGTCACAAGTGCTTAATAATAAGCACTTGTGATAAGCAGTTTTACTAGAAAAAGCACTAAATAAGCTGATTTTCTTTCCAAAATTTTTATCTGAGTTCTTTTTATTATTTTAGATTTTCTCTGAATTTTTCATAATTTTCTGAGTTGAATTGATATTTTTCTTAATTATTCTTTATTTTTAATCATTTTTAATTCATATTTAAATAACAAAAATCCAATAAAAGTCAGAAAAAGCTTTAAAAAAATACAAAAATAGTTTAGAAAATTCTTTTATAATATTCTAGATTTTTTAGAATAGTTTTCATAATTTTCCCAATATTTTTCACATTTTCTTTTATTTTAAATTACTTTTTAATTCAATAAATAGAAAATAAATTCTAGAAAATAAATAAAAACTCAAAAAAATAATTTTCTTTTTCTGGAAATTCATTTTAGTAGTTTAAGATTTTTAGAAAATATTTTCAAGTTTGTAGGATCATTTTTCAATAAACGTTACGTTTTAAATAACGCGGTTTCATTTCCGTTTTTATGTTTTTGACTTTGGTGCTTTATTAGCTTGTACTCTTTGCATGATTCATAATTGTTTGTGATTATTTGAATAATTTGATTGCTATTTTTATTTTCTCACTTTTCAATTCACGGTTTCACGAATTGATATTCTCGATTCCATTCGCCTTCGTTGGGAAACGACTCGGGTGATCCATATTTTACGTGGATCACTTTGATACTATACTATATATTATATAATTGGTTTTCACACGAATGAATTTTTGGCGCCGCTGCCGAGGAAGGTCGAAGTGAATTTTTGAATAACGTTTTGAAAAATCGTGTTTTGTTAAGCCTTCCTCTACTTTGTATATATATCTCTCTAAAAATTGAAAAATTCAAAACACTTTTCTTAAAGTGTTTACAAAATACCAAAAAAAAATAATAAAAGTTACAGCCTCGACTCGACCGAAAGGAAGGGCGTTGTAAACAAAAAAAAGTCTCACAATATAACAAAAATGTCATTTAGTTGTTTATCGGATTATTTCAATTACTACAACCGAATAAGCGGGAAATACGGATAGCTAAGACATTAAATTGCTAGCTGAAGAGAGATCCATTCTTCTCTCCCGTCCCGTCGCGCGTGGTTTTGAAAGAAACGGTTTTCGATTAACATTACGTTTTAAGAAAAGAAAATCAAAAGAAATAAAAAAGTTTTTTATGAAAAATATAAAAAACAAAAAGATTTTCCTTTTTCTTTTTCTTTTCTTTTTAATTTTGCTTTTGGTGTATGCACACCCGCTCTTCTTTTGAGAGTCTTATATCACCTTTGTCAAATCCCGAAAGGGTAATACGACACACACACCGTGACCATTTCCTTAACGTTGAGGAAATGGATCCGAATAATCAACACCCTCCGGTGGGTGGTGATGAAAACCAACACATGCCGGCTCCCGATCTCCGAATGATGGAGGAGTTGTGCCAACCCACGATGCGTGGTAGAGGTGGCCCGATTGCCCCTCTAAATATTGAGGCCACGGATTTTGGACTTAAGCACCACATGATACAACAAGTCCAAAATTCGTGCCAATTTCACGGACTACCGGGTGATGATGCAAATAAGCATTTCGATAAGTTTCTAACCGTCACCCAAAATATGAAGCAAAACGGGGTCTCCGATGACGCCCTCCGTCTCTCTCTCTTCCCCTATTCTCTTACGCATCATGCCACCGCGTGGTTTGATCGCCTTCCCAGGAACTCGATTCATACTTTCAATGCAATGGTTTCCAAGTTCCTGGCAAAGTATTTTCCACCATCGATGGTGACGAAGTTGAGGAATGATATTAGTAATTTTCGACAACTCCCCGATGAGTCTTTGTTTGAGGCTTAGGAACGTTACAAGATTGCCATTGATCGTTGTCCGAATCATAATATGCTTCTCGTCACGATAATTGATACGTTTTATAATGGATTGACTTTACGACATAGGGACACGATCAATGCTGCATCTGGTGGTACTTTCATGAAACGTCGTCCCGATGATTGTTACGAGCTAATCGAGAATATGACGGCCCATTACAACTATTAGGATTCCTCAGCCGAGAGGAATGAGCCAATAAGATTGACTGCGACTCTAAACTCTTCTTCTTCTAACCCCGAGCTAGCCGTCATGAATAAAAAACTTGACGATTTGTCGATGGCTATGCTAAGAATGTACCAAATGATGCCGAATCAAGTCAAGAACACACAAGTTAATATGGTCAATATCGGTTGTGAAACTTGTGGTGGTCCACATTCATACCTTGAGTGCCCAGCCTCCGGTGGCTTTGCTCAAGAGAATGTGTATGCTGCAAATATGTGTTGAACTTATATATAGAGACCTTGATAGATCTTCTTGAGCACTCTAGAATCGTTAGTAATGTCACTGTAATCAATAACACACTAATAGACAATCCCTGCAACTTGTATTTATAAAGCGGAAACAAAACACAAGCTTGATACTAAGAACTCTTGATCCTCTATGGATCTTTTAATTATAATAAGAGTATTCACTAAAAGTTATTCAATACATAAACCGTGTGTTCCTTTTATACTCAAGGAACCCTAAACCGTTTCTCAAGAAACGTATATTTTAAAACTTCTAAAAGATATGCATTATCACTTCCTAAATAAACTCATGCATATCCAAACTACATTACATAAAATACGGAAATACTATATCCGTAGAAACTAATAAGGCTGAAACTAGTCTTCAGCAGATACACTGCTTCAGCAGAAACCAACTCTTCAGCAGGATCCTTTCAGCAGAAACAACAGCAGAATTCTTACTTCACAGAATTCCCAACAATCCTCCCCTAATCTTGAATTTGACCTGGTTAAGTTCAAGATTCTTGATAGATCTTCAAAATAACATACCAAGAGGATTGTAATAAGATAGCACCAGTAAAGAATCATCTTCAGCAGAATCTCTATGATCAGCACATACTTGAAAGCTCCATTCTTTGCAGCAACAAATGACTAAATGTACATCAAAACAAATTAGTTTCATACTATTCTCATCACTTCCAGGTGTGTTAACTCCTGTGAGAGGTGAATCATTAAAAATAATGGATTTGATGTCTCTTTACCAATAGCCATCACTACTGGAGTAGCCAAGTGTTCAAAGGTACACTGATAACCACATGATTTTAAGCAAATCATCAGCTATAAACGGATTTGAGATGTCTTTACCTGTAGCCGTTTGCTCAGGACTAGCCAATTATTTTGATGAAAATCATCTTGGTTAACTGATTACCAAATATGGTTTTCCACTGCCTTTACCACAAGCCATATACATGTGGGCTAGCCAATTATTTGGAATCCAGAAAGGAAAAATCCATGGTCAATTGACAACCATTTCAACTACTCAGCAATAAAGCATGGGTGAGTTGAAAACCCTATGGTTTTGAGCAAACCATTACAGCTATCAACAGATTTGATATGTCTTTACCAAAGCTGTACCCTTTGGACTAGCCAACTTTATGATGGAATAGTCAACATCAGGTAAGTTGATAACCAAACCTGCATACAAATACTATACAACAAAATGTTAGGGGTTTTTTTTTTTTTTTTTTTTTTTTTTTTTTTTTTTTTTTTTTTTAAATAAAATAAAACAAATATACAATATGATATCCCTAATCAGATGCTGCTCTGGAAGTCTTAATCCTTTGTTTGAAAACCTTCACCAAAGATTCAGCAAACAATCTTGTATTACCAACTGGATCAGGAGGAATCTCCAACTTCTGTTGTAACATTTTCTCCATCAGAGATACCTTCAGAGGATATCTGTTGGTAAGATCCATAATAATCCTCAGACCAGTGGTAGTTTCCAACACATGAACATAAGGTATAGGATAGAACTTCCAACTCTGAACTTTCCATTTCTGATTATTCTTCCAGATATCATAACTTGCACCAGTGGGAGTAGAAGAATCAAACAACACTTGAAGATCACCCAACAAATACAATCCAGAACCTTCAGGAGTATGAGTTGCATACTACTTAATAACCAACTCATATAGAGTGACTAAATCTTGATAATTCACAAGATGAAGAATCTGCTGAAGAAATGTAAAGGATATGGAAGTTTTATTCAATCTGTAAATGGTATTCACTTGACCATCTTTACTTAACTCCCAATGAACCAAAACATCTCTAATTCCTTCTGGCCAATCATCAGGTGATCCTTCCCTTATAAATGAAGCATCAGAATCATTCACATTAATTAGACTTTGTTTGGAATGTGATGATCTGACTTTAGCCATTCTCTTGCCTCTTCTTCCAGGAACATAAATAGCATCATGAACTGCTGCTTCAGCAGAATCACCTTCTGCAGCATCAGTATCCACTGATGGAGTATCCAATTGTTCATCAGTAGAATCTTGAGAAGATTCAAGTGCAGCAGAGGCATATTGTTCATCCATAGCCTTCCTGATTTGTTTGTTTCTAGCAGCTTGAATTTCAACTTCTCTTGTCTTCAGTTCATGAAATCTTGCAAGCTCAGCCTTTTGTTCAGCGTCTTGTTCCTCAACCAACCTCCTAGCAGTCTCTTCACCCAATTTTTCCTGCTCCAATTGTCTCCTAGTTCTCTTTCTAGTTGGAGGATCTGATGTCATCACTTTTGCTTTACCTTTATCCACACAAGATGAAGCAGCAACATGAGGTACATCAGCAGAAGTATCAGGTAAAGATACTTTCTCAGCAGCATCAGTATCAGAATTGAGGAGAGGAATATTCTTGGAAGCATCCATTCCATCTTTGTCATTCCTAGCCTTGATTCTGTTATAAATCTCAACCAGTTTGTTAAATGGAAGTCCCCACACCTTTTTCTTAGACCAAGCACTATTAAACAAAGAACTGCTTTGATTTTTCACATAAGTTCTCATATAATCTTGCTGCTGTGCTTGAGTCATAGGTTTCTCTCTTTTAGCTTTAGCTTTCAACTCATCTGCTACCTTCTTTCTCAACTTCATCAATTTTACAATTTCAGAAGGCCAGTCTTGCTTTTCTACCTTTTTACCAATAATTTCTGCAGCTACATTAGGATTATTAAGCATTTGTTGTCCAATCTGTTGCCAATCTGACTCATCAAATTCTTGAACAGCTGCATCCAATTCTCTTTGTCTGGCAATAGGCAAAGTAGAAACATATCTTTGATTGACTGACTCATATGTAGCATCAAACTTTTCTTGCTGTTCCTCAGTCATATCAGTATTCTTCTTATAATTTTCCCATTCTTGGAGTAGTTCTTCTTGTCCGGCTCTTTCTTCAGCTGTAACAAGCTCATCCAAATCATCATCTGTTCCTTCAACAATATCATCAAGAGGAACATTCACATCTGCCATAGGTTCATCATGTAATTCTTGAACCTCTCTATCAGTAGAAACTTGTTGATTCTCTGATGAATGATGAACAGGGGAATTCAAATATTCTTTCCCTGCTACAAAGTATGTTTCTCCTGAATTATTTCCTCTATCAGCAGATTGATTAACAGCAACCCTACTTAATGATTGTTTCTCCTGAAGTATATCCACAGCTTCAGTCATCAGCACATCATTATCACCACCAGTCAATTTTGAAGTTTCAGCAGCTTTCCTTGCCAAATACTGTCTTGTACTTCGTCTTTGAACTAGTATCTTTGGTTTAGATTGAGGTACTTCAGCAACTGTAGGAGGAACAACATGAGACTGTCTAGCAACTTCAGCTAGAATCTCAAGAGAATCCAAATTTGCCTCCTTTGCTACTTCAGTAGAATCCAATCCATCTTTACTTTGCTTCTGCTGACTTAGCTGTGCCTCCAAATCTTGAACCTTGCTTTTCAAACTTTTAATTTCATTACCAAGAGTAGTCTTGGTCTCAGCAAGTTCTTTCTGGAGATCTTCAGTCATTTTCATGTACCTGCTAAGGGAATCATATACAAATGTGAGAGTAAGAGGGTCCTCTGCTCTACCAGCTGATTGCTCATTGGTAAGAGGAGCTTCATTGAACCCATTAGGAGAAACAGACTCATTTACAACATTAGGAAAGCCTTCATTAATTGGCTCACTCATAAGGCTGGGTGAAGGTAGTCTAGTACTCTCAGGTTCAAGAGTCTGAAAATTATCTTCAAACTCATGAATTTGCTCAGCTGGAGCATCCTGAGTTGGTGAAATGGTATGACTAGGTGACATTTGTACAGGGGTAGGTGGTGGTAAGTCAGTAGAATCAGGTACTGGTTCAGCAGTTGTAGCTGGCACTTCTTCCATTACCACTGAAGGATTACCATCAGCAGCAACACCAGAAGATGATGGATTACCATCATCATTAGTATTAGGAGTAGGCATATTGCCAGCATCATCATCCTCAACTACATTGGCATGGCCTTGTGGCAACATAGCTTCCAACATAGGATGATGTTCCCCAGTATAATTAGTTTTCATTGAGGCAAACAACTTAGAACCTAGACTTTTAATGGGTATATGGGTTCTATCTTCAGTGGTTATGTCTAAAATTATTTGTAAGAATCTAGGGTACATTAAAAACTTATGCTGTTGCTTATCTATATTTTCTAGCATATTATCAAAAATAAACTTAGAAAAATTATAAGTTTCACCCTTAGAAAGACAAACAATACCACAACCCAATTGCAGAGAGAACTGGTTCCATCCACCACACTTGTTGCTGATACATTGAAGGAGCAGATGCACCAAATACCTCCACTTAGGACAAAATTGATTCTTGTGCCACTTGGATGTATTAGTACTTTGATATCCAGCTTCTCTTAGCCCAGCAAGAATCTCTGCAGTGTTGGAATGATACACACCATTTTCATCATCCAACTGAAGCTTTGTCCTAATCAACCCTTCTGTCACCACATATTCTACACCATCTATTTCAGCTACAATCTCTGTAGCAGATCTCTTAGTAGCAGATGCCCAAAATTGCTTCACCAAGGATTCACACACCAAATTGGCACTATAAGTCAAAGCATAATGAATCTTCGACCTTTTTAGAAACTCCACCATCAAATCGAATTCTTCATGTCCCTTTGCTGTTTTCAGAATAGCATATTTATTATGGTCGCCCTTCAATTCAAGTTGAGCCATTTGAATGAACTTGTGTGAGACGGTTATGAATTACTCCAGAGAATAATGGGTTTATTTGGAGTGATAAGCGAATAATTTTGATTCGAAAAGATATGCAAAGTGGGTTAAATTTGGAAGTTCCCCAATCGTGATCAAAATTATCGGAACAACTTATTGACCAAGTCTGACAAAACTTCCAATTTGAAAATTTACCCTTCAGCAGAAATGAAAGTCAAATCTGCTGAAGAATGGTCAACTTCAGCAGAATCAACCAAAAGTAAAAATATCTTCGGTCAATATCTTGGTTTTACTGTGCCACCCAACTCGCATTAATTATCGTAACTCCTAAACTTTGCTTATTTAATCACCCCCAAATCACATCTCAGTCACCAATTTACCCCAAATCATCTTTCAAACCCTAGTTTTTCAATTAACCCCAATTCTTCATCCAAATCATGTCTTCATACCCAGAAATTTCAGATTAAAATTCCTCTTCTCCATCAGCAGAAGAAGATGTACCACCATATCCATGGGGGCTTGATGGTTCTGACTTTGAAAGAGCATTGGAGAACCGATGGAATGCACAAGAAAGACAATGGAATGTTCATAGGAAGGGTGAACCAAGCAATGTACCCGTTCCTGCTGAGAGAGAGCTTGTCTCTCCCTTCATCAAACAACTTGCACAACTGTTAGATGGTTAGTGTTAAAAACTCAGAAATTATACAACTTATACAATATTATACAAAGTTTACAGTCATCATCCTCCCCTGAGGCATATGCCTCCCCTGAGGCTTATGCCTCCCCTTGAACTTTGCAGTTAAGGGTTTAGCATTCCAATATGGACCACCAAATATTGAAACCTTGGTCCATCAAATGCCTTGGTTAACAAATCTGCCACATTTTCATCTGTGTGAGTTTTGACCACTTTAACCAAATGTTTCTCATAAGCATCCCTTATAAAGTGGTGTCTGATTTCAATATGTTTGGTTCTATTATGAAAAACTGGATTTTTAACAATGCAAATGGTACTTTGATTGTCAATGAAAATGGTAGTATTCATGAAATTATACCCATAATCCAGTAGTTGATTCTGAATCCATAGAACCTGTCCACAACAATTTGCAGCAGCAACATACTCTGCTTCAGTAGTAGAGGTAGCAACTATGGTCTGTTTCTTGCATTGCCAAGAAATCAGTCTTCTTCCAAGGAATTGGCAACCTCCAGTTGTGGATCTTCTATCCAAATTGGCACCAGCATAGTCACTGTCACTATAAGCTGCTAGCTGAAATGGAGACTCTTTGGGATACCAAAGACCTAAGTTTGGTTGGCCTTTAAGATACTTAAAAATCTTCTTGACAGCATTCATATGAGAAGTAAGTGGAGTGACTTGGTGTCTTGAACATGCACTCACAGCAAATGTAATATCAGGTCTTGAGGCAGTCAAGTACATCAAAGAACCAATCATAGACCTGTATAAATGAACATTCACAGGGAGATCAGGAGCAAGATTGTTCTTTGGTTTGGGAGCCTCATATGGAGTAGTGGCAGTCCTGACATTTTCCATAGCAAACTTGGACAACATATCTTTTACATATTTCTCCTGATGTATGAAAATACCATCAGGTTTCTGCTGAACCTGTAATCCCAAAAAGAAAGTGAGTTCTCCCATGGCACTCATTTGAAATTCTCCCTTCATCAAATCCTCAAACTCTCTACACCATGCTTCTTTGGTTGAACCAAAGATAATATCATCCACATACACCTGCACAAGAATAATATCCCTAGAATCTTTCTTGAGGAAAAAAGTCTTGTCAATGGCACCTCTTCTGTAGCCATTCTTCAGCAGAAATGTGGAGAGTCTAGCATACCAAGCTCTGGGAGCTTGATGAAGTCCATAGAGAGCTTTGACAACTTTGTACACACACTCAGGATGATCAGGGTCTTCAAATCCCTTAGGTTGAGTCACATAAACCTCCTCTTCAATCTCACCATATAAGAAAGCACCTTTAACATCCATCTGATAAACCATAAAGCCCATATAAGAGGCATAGGCCAAAAATATCCGAATTGCTTCAACTCTGGCCACTGGTGCAAAGACCTCATCATAGTCAATGCCTTCCTCTTGTCTAAACCCTTGAGCCACTAGTCTTGCTTTATTCTTCACCACAATACCCCTGGCATCTCTTTTATTCTTCAGAATCCATTTTGTCCAAATGGCATATTTACCATCAGGAAGAGGAACCAAAATCCAAACCTGCTGATTCTTAAATTACAGCATCTCTTCTTGCATTGCCTCAAGCCAACTTGAATCAGCCAGTGCTTGAGGAACACTAGTTGGTTCAATCTGAGAAAGAAAGCATGCAAACAGACAATGTTTGAAGTCTGTGTGATTGTTCCTCTTTTGATTGTAGACATAAGAGATGAAAGCAACTTCACCATACTTCGTATTCTTTACAGTACTTCTTGTTCTAACAGGGTCTTTAGGATTTCCAATAAGCTTTGATAGGGGATGAGCATTATGAATCCTTTTTGTAGCTGTAGGTGGAACATCAATTGTGGCATCAAGGTTGTTGATTGTAGGCCCAAACTCAGTATCATAAGAAGCTGAGTGGCAAGCCAGGCTTTGGCTGATAATTCCCAAGATCAGAAGGACTTGGAAATCTGGTAAAGGGTTTATCAAAATCTGCAGAGACTTCAGTAGAGATGGGAGAGTGAGCATCAGCTGAATCAGCATCTGTGACCTTATCAGTGGGAATAGGTGTGCCTTCAGCAGTATCCTTGTTTCCACTGACTGCTTGTGCTGACTGATGTAGGATAGCTTCAGTCTCTTGTGTAACCTTTTCATGGAGTTTCTGAGCTTCCTTAGTAGCAGCATGTTCTTGCTTCTTCAGTCTTGCAAGATCCTCTGCATAATGTGACTCATCATCTTGTTCAGCAGCAGAGTGATTACCTACAAAATGGTTAGGTGGAAAAGATGGTACAACAAAAGTATCTTCTTCTGGCTCAGGCTCACATTCTGAGTCATCATCCATGGAACCTGCAGGTGTAATGTTTGGATCATTGGTACCTGCATTTGGATTAGAAGCATGCCTAGTATAACCCAAATAGTCAGTCAAATAGTCAAGGTCAAAATACCAAGAATGGCCTTGTCCCTGAATATTAGGCTGATCTTCAAGAAATCTTAGATTGAGGGTCTCTTCTATCCTTTTGGCATTGAGATTATAAACTCTATAGGCCTTGCTATGAGCAGAATAGCCTACAATGTATCCCTCATCAGCTTTCCCATCAAATTTTCCCAGTATTTCAGCAGTATTCAAAATAGTCACTTTGCATCCAAAAGGCTTAAGGTAATGTATATCTGGAACTTTCCCAGTGAGAAGTTCATAAGGTGTCTTGACATGAAGTCTAGTGATGGATACCCTGTTCAAGACATGACAAGCAGTACTGACAGCTTCAGTCCAAAACATTGTGGGTAGTTTGGAGTCTGCAAGCATGGATCTTGCTGCCTCAATGAGGGTTCTATTTTTCCTTTCAGCAACCCCATTTTGTTGTGGGGTTCTTGGAGTACTATAGTCCATTCTAATCCCCTTAGACTTACAGAATTCTATGAAGACAACATTTTTGAATTCTGTACCATTATCACACCTAATTCCTTTAACCTTTTTATTCAGCTGGTTCTCAACTAAGATAATGAATTCTTTCAGAATTGGAGTTGTTTCATCTTTAGTTTTGAGAAAGAATACCCAGCAAAACCTGCTATAATCATCTGTGATAACCAGGCAGAAGTACTTGTGATCAATACTTCTAATGGGAGTTGGACCAAAAAGATCCATGTGCAGCAACTGAAGAGGTTCAGAAATGGTGCTCACAGCTTTGACTGCTTTGTAAGAGGCTCTGTGTTGCTTTCCCTTGTTGCAAGCAATACAATTGTGTTCATTGGTGAAGAGTTTAGAAGGAAGGCCCTTAACAAGACCAAATTTGGACAACTTGTTGATGGTCTTGTAGTTCAAATGTACCATTCTCCTATGCCATTTATTAGATTCATCCAGGGAAGCTTTGGCTACCAAACATGTTAGATCACCTTCTGGCTTGACATCATTCAAATTGAAAGTGTACAAGTTGAAGGTTCTTGGAACTCTCAGCAAGACAGTTGTGTCTTCTGGAAGTTTGAAGTCTTTTGAAAGTACAAGACACTCATCTTCAGAAAAGAAAACCTTATTCTTAGTGTCACAAATTTGTGATACTGAGAATAGATTAAAATGCTCCAGTTCCTTCACATAATAAACATTTTCAAAGTCTAACAAGGGTGTCTTGATTGTTCCTTTCCCTATAATTTTGCCATCTCCACCTCCAAAAGTTACAGTGCCTCCTCCTTCTATGGGCTCAAAGTCATGCATCTTGTCCTTGTTTCCTGACATACTTCTAGAACAACCACTATCAACAATACCTACTTCAGTACTTTTCAAAGGATGTTCCTACAACAACAACAAAAATTATACAAAATTAGTACACATTGGAGACTCAAGTCATTGCTGACTTGAGCCTGCCTTGTGGATCATTAGTAATAGGCCATGTAGATGTTTTAGATCCACCATTGTTCTTGGGCCTATAATGCATATTGGGTCCCTTCTTTGTCCAAGAACAACCTGCTGAGGGCTTCACAGCAGTATTCCCATACACACCACCATAATATATTGAGTCAAAGTAATTAGGCCAATAACCATTAGAAAAGAAAGAACTAGTGGGTCGAACATAAGGTCTAGTACTGGTTCTTCTCCATGAAGAATGTGATTCAGCAGAATTGGGTTTCTGCTGATGTGGAACAAAAGATGGTATTTCACTAACATTCTTCCACATTTACCTAGGTTTCCTTTGACTAACACATCCACCCATTCTTTGCTCATGAAATGTACAATCCTTAATCAATTGATATTTACTTCCACACACAAAACACTTCTTCTTTTTAAAAGATTTATTTAAACCAAAAGAAGTTCCATAACATGAAAAAGTATTCAAACCACCATGATAAACAGAATTGTTTGTAACATAACCAAAAGAATTATTTTGCAAAGAATTTAAAAACAAGTCTTCAGTAGAAACTGTCTTGTTATCAGCAGCAACTCTAGAAGGCTTGTGGGGAGCCTTGGGTGATGTCTTTGGTATGGTCTTAGGAGTGGTCTTGGGCATGTCAGACTTCTCACTTGAATCACAGCTAGCAAATGAGGTAGACCCTTCATCAGAAGACTTGTCACTGTCACAACAAGAGACAAAGTCAGTAGGTTTAACACTAGGGTCTGGCAAGTCAGTTGACTTTTTGCCATAGAGATGGTGTGATCCATCAAAGTCACTAGGGTTGGATAGGTCAATAGGCATATGTTCCCCTCTTATAGGTCCAGGGACAGCATGTAAGTTACCTTCTTTGACAAAGTTAGCTAACCCTGCTGATGTGGTTTTGCCTAGGTCATTCCTAGCTTCTAAACCGACATATTTTTGAAATCCTAAACCAATTTTAGACTTCACAGCCTGACTACCATAGAGTTCACAAGCTAGATTATCACCTGACATTTGCCATTGTTTACCTCTAGCTATCTCTTTGTCTAACTTAACTTGTAATTCTTGTTTTTCTCTTTCTAGATCAGACTTCTCTTTTTTAGTACGTTTTAAGTCTATATTAGCAATTTCTAAATCACTTTCTAGAACTCTTATTTTTTCATCATATTTAACTTGATTCTTTTGAAACCATACTTTTTGTTTCTCTAGAGTTTTTAAAGCCAATTTATAAGACTCTACCTCTATATAACACTCATTGTACTTTGGTTTCAATTCATCAAATTCATTTTTAAGCTCATTGTATCTTACACTACATCCAAACACACAATTGTGTACCTGAGAGATTCCCATCAAGGAGACTTGTTCCTTCTGGTCCTCTGAAGATGAGTATGCCAACAGATTCACTTGTGAGGAAGTAGAAGCATCCTCTCCAGCAGGTTCATGTTCAGCCCAATCAATTTGGTGATCCAGAGTCACCATAGCCTTTGAAGGTGCAGCCTTAGTTGTCCCTGCTTCCACTGGATAAGAACCATATCTAACTTCATCTCCAGGCTTTCTCTCCTTGCATTCTCTTGAAAAATGTCCCACTTGTGCATAAGTGTAACATTTAACCTTCCTTCTGTCAAACCTTGCTGCCTCTTTTCCATTAAAACCAAACTTCCTTCCAGACTTGGCTTCAAACCTCTTAATGTTCATGGATATCATTGCAAGCTCCCATTTCAAGTGCATCTCCTCCATCTCCAATGGATCTACTTGTTCAAAATCCCCATAAGCAAGAAACTGCTGATGTTCATATTTAGCCACAAATGAATGAATAATGTCCTCCAACACACTACTGGATTTTGGTTTAGAAGCAGATTGAGTATGAGTTTGAGAGGATGCTCCTGATGAATATGAGCTTGAGGCTTGATGCACAGATTTTGTAGAAGCACCAACAAATGCAGAATGAGTGGATGGACGAATAGGACTTCTAACATCAGGCTCAAAGGATTTAAGCCTATTGTAGAGGTCATCAAAAGACATCAAGTCCAACCCACCTTTGGTCTTGAGAGCAATACAAACTTGTAACCAAGATGGTGGCAGAGATCTCAGAAATTTAGCATTGCAGTCCTCATTATCGGGTCTTGCCTTCAACTGATTAAGTTGACTTAATATTCGATGAAATATGTCATAACCCTTATGAATTCCCTCTTCTTCTGAAATCTGAAATTCTTGGAACTTTTGCTTCAGCATAGACTTCTGCAACCTTCTTGATTCATCATTCCCACTAAATCTTGCTTTTATAGCCATCCAAATGTCCTTGGCATCCTCCATAAAGTGGAAGTCACCCATGTGGTCATCAGGAATAGCTTGGAGCAGAATTGTTCTGACTTTACTCTCCCTCTGCACAGCCAGAATTTCTTCAGCAGTTCTGGGACCTACAATTGTAACAACTCCATCAGCATCTGTAACATGCTTCTTTAGGCTATTCCCCTTTTTAACAATCTCCCACAGATTCCAATCAATGTTTGTGATCCAGTTCTGCATCTTCATGGACCACAAATGATATTCTTCAGCATTCTTCAAGTATGGAAACTTAGCATTACTGTTAGAGAGGGTGAGTTGTTGAAGAGAAGTGGTGTTAATGTTTTAGTTTGTATCAACATCATCATCAGATCCAGGCATGGTTGTTGATTTGTTTGGATTTTTAAGGTGTAAGATTTGTGTTTCTTAGTATGACAGAGACTCTCTCGAGGCTCTGATACCACTTGTTGAACTTATATATAGAGACCTTGATAGATCTTCTTGAGCATTCTAGAATCGTTAGTAATGTCACTGTAATCAATAACACACTAATAGACAATCCCTGCAACTTGTATTTATAAAGCGGAAACAAAACACAAGCTTGATACTAAGAACTCTTGATCCTCTATGGATCTTTTAATTATAATAAGAGTATTCACTAAAAGTTATTCAATACATAAACCGTGTGTTCCTTTTATACTCATGGAACCCTAAACCGTTTCTCAAGAAACGTATATTCTAAAACTTCTAAAAGATATGCATTATCACTTCCTAAATAAACTCATGCGTATCCAAACTACATTACATAAAATACGGAAATACTATATCCGCAGAAACTAATAAGGCTGAAACTAGTCTTCAGCAGATACACTGCTTCAGCAGAAACCAACTCTTCAGCAGGATCCTTTCAGCATAAACAACAGCAGAATTCTTACTTCACAGAATTCCCAACAATATGGGTGGCAACGGTTACCCACAACATCAAGGAGACCGTACTCTCCTCAGCTACCATTCCGGCAATTACCTTGGACCACCCGGGTTTGATCAACCAAATCAAGTGAATCAGAATAACAATGTGCAAAACCGTAATCATCAATTCAATAACAATCAGAGTCACAACCGTGGAAATAATGGATTTCAAGGACAAAATCAGAATTTTCAACAAAATCAAAACCGGGGAAGTTATCAACAAGGCCCGCCTCAAGGGAACAATTTTCAAAACAATGGCAATTTTCAAAACCATGGGCAAAATTTCAATAATCAAAATCAAGCTGCTATTCTAAATCCGACGCCCACGGAGGAGTTGATTAAACAATTGATTCAAGGTCAACAAGCTTTAATTGCTAAACAAGATGAAACAACGAAGTTATTTGCAACTCAAATCAACGATATTAACAAGCGTTTAAATGATCGACCCTCGGGCTCTGGAACGTTGCCAAGCAACACGATCGCTAACCCGAGGGGCGAAGTTAAAGCGATCACGACTCGTAGTGGTGCTCAATATGATGGACCCACAGCTCCTACTACCTCTTCTTCTTCGTCTCCGCCAAAGGTAGTAGACTGTGAGACCGAGGCGACAAAGGACCCGGTTCCTCCTAGTAATAATGGAGGAGTTGAAAACGTCCAACCTCCGGTTGTCCAAAAATCAAAAGATAAAGAAAAAGTCGTTTTTGAGAATAATGTGAAACACAAGTCTAACTTGCCATATCCGTCACGATTTAATGATGAAGAGCTCCGTGCAAAGTCTAAAAAACAAATGGAAAAATTTCTGGATATTTTTCAAAAATTGCACTTTGATACAAGTTTTATGGATGCTCTCGTGTACATGCCGAAATTTGCTTCCACGTTCAAAAACCTCATAAGTAATAAATAGAAATTGCTTGAATTAGCCGAAACGCCGATAAATGCTCAATGTTCCGCGATTCTTCTTAAGAAGCTTCCCGAAAAGCTTGGTGACTCGGGAAAGTTACTCATTCCATGTTCATTGAAAGATCAAGAAGTTTGTAACGCTCTGGCCGATTCAGGTGCGAGTATTAACCTCATGCCATTATCGATCTATGAACAACTTGGAATGGGGGCTCTTAAACCGACGAGAATGACTTTGGAGCTTGCTAATCGATCGATCACTCATCCAGTTGGAATTGCTGAGGACGTTTTTGTTCGTGTGAATTCGTGTACTTTTCCGGCAGACTTTGTTGTTGTCAATTTTGAAGCTGATCCGAGAGTTTCTCTAATACTAGGGCGACCGTTTTTACGAACCGCTAAAGCCCTAGTAGATCATTTTGAGGATACTCTAACTTTACGACATGATGACGATATTATGATTTTTAAAGCCGATGCTTCGAAAGTGAAGAAGTATTTCGTAAAAAGCATTGATGTTTGTGATTATACTTTTGATGATTTTGTAAAAACTTTCGTCTCCGGCTCTTCCCCATCATTTCCTTCGACTAAGGAATTTGATTCTTTTTGGGAAGAGGTCAATGAATTTCTTGCAATTGAAACGATTTCGATTTCTGAGACTGACGAATCTTACTTTGATTCGGAGGGGGATATTATTTTTCTTAATAATTTGATGAACAAAGAACCGTCAATCCCTCCGGATAAAGTTAAGACGAAGATTGAGCTTACAATTGACGATCCTTTGGAGCCCGAGCTCGAGGAATTTTTACCCGACTTTGAGAGTTTTTCGTTCGATACGACTGAGGAGATTAGTGGCAATCCCACTTATCGTCCTGATTTTTCTTATACGACTTATGAAGCTTTTCATTTTGATATCAATCACTCGGAAGAGACGAGTCGTGGCAGTACCACTTCTCATGCTTTTATCTCTCTTCCGGAGTATGAGTCATTTTGTTTTGATGAATTTGAATGTGAATTTGAAAAGTTTTCTAATCCAGAATATGAAAGTTTCAGTTTTGATCTTGAAATTGATCATGATCTGGGTGGTATTCTTAAAAAAGAGAGTGTTAATGAAAATTTTATCCCATCCCTCCCACCCGGAAAAGTTTTTAAAATGAGCTTAAATGATAAAATTCATAATTTCACAATTATGAAGTTTTCTTTTGATGATGATGAGTTTTTCAAGATTGTTATCATGACCTTCTTGCCATTTGTAACATTTGGTGTGATTTCTCTTATCCTTCACTCCGTGGGGAGTGAGGATGTTGTTTTTGACCCTGGTAACGTTTTTAAAAGTTTTCAACATTAAAATACCATCGGTTATCTCTTCGGGGTGGAACTTTCATATACTTCATATGTTTTTCCAAATTTTTTGAATGAAAGTCCGAGTGAGATTATTTTTCCACGGATTTTTCCCCAAGGACAATTGAATTCGGGGATCGAGTCTAGCTACGTGACTCGGAAATCAAAAACAAAGCGTTTCGTGGGTGGCAACCCATGCTTATCCAATTTCATCTTCTTATTTTCTATTTTCTAACAAATAACGTGAGGAGGGGGTGCCTCTTCTACTCTTGTGTTCCGTGGTTATTTGTGATGTTTATTAGGATTGTCCACGATTTATGATGACTCTCGTGCTCGTTATCTTCTCCGCTCGAGTTTCATTCATCGGTGCTACTTGGAAATCCTATATCCGTGAATCTTATCGACTAACGTTTTCTTTGGCATAATTAATAAACGGCCTAGAATTTTGTTAAGATTACCTTTACCCATAAAATATTGAGGACAATGTTTCATTCTAGTCTGGGGGAGGGTGAATCTTCAATTCGATTTTGACCTTGCATTTTTCACAAATGTCGTGCACTCTTGCAACTCCGTTTTCCACCAAAAATTTTAAATTTTGTCACCTCTTTATTATTATTAAAAAAAAAAAAAAAAAAAGTGAAATATATGATATGAATAATAAGATTTGACACCTTGCTTTGATTTTCCTACCAGTGATAGTAGAAATAAATGTTTTGACTTGACCGGGCGTGTTGAGCCCTAGCTTGTCTCCTTTAACCAAAATAATCAAAAGATTATGGCTAAGCATCCGCGGATCTCATTACTTGGGATTTTAAATTTGCTGAGATCGAGGAATGATAGAGTTTATTTAGAAGTTTCGTGCTATACACGGATCTCATTACTTGGGATTTAAAAAGCCCACGAGAGGTACTTGTGGCCTCCTTGTTCCCACAAGCTTGCACACCAATAATAATAGATCTCTAGGTTTAATTAAGGGTATATGGTTTGGGCAATACTTAGTTTTTTCTTGTTCCCAACAAAATCTATGCATATGGGGGTTTGGTACACATAGGGGTACTGCCAGTGTTACGGTAAAATAGACTATTGCATCTTGCCGGTTCGCAGCCGATGTTGTGATCTTAGTAAAAGCCGTAGGACTCGAGGTTTGGCATATGATTATGAATATCAATAATAATAGTCCAAAGCCAAATAAAAAGGTAGAGGAATCCAAAGCTATAAAAAAGCAACGGATAGAAATCCAAAGTCATAATAAAGCTCTTTCATCTTGGCGGCTCATAAACCGTTGATTGTAAAAGAAATAAAGGACTAAGGACCAAAGTATTATTAAAGTGCTTATGATTATGCAAAAAATTCCAAGCTTCGACTCCGGGGGTTTCCCTAATAAAAAGCTTCCGTTTCGGGTATCAAACATGGTATGTCTCGGTCCTAAATAATAAGGGAGCCCCTACAAATCGTGTTAAATCAGAGACCTTCATGTGAACCCGATGCAGGGGTTTTCGAGGGAAAGTTTGGAAACTACTTAGCGTTCAAATTTTGTGCTCTTATCGGACTAATGAATATCAAAACGAGAAAATATGAAGCAATTTATTTCTCACAAATTAAAATCTTGAGATACAAAACTTAGGACCTGGGAACAAGAGGTAATACACAAGTAACTTTTGTGGGTAGTGTTAGCATCTAACTTGTAAATAAACAATGATTTCGATTTTACGCTTAGTTTGGGAGCTTGTGAAAAATCAAGGATGACGATTTTTATCCGTATGGTCTCTTCTCTGTGAGAAGTGTTTCTACTCGTTGACCCTGAAAATTATCAACAGATAAGAATTGATAATGAAAGTCAAAGCAAACCGTCACCTATATAAATGAAAAAATACAAAATAGTAGTTGTAGTTGTTATTCATGAAAATCGGAAAACGGAGCGTTTGTGGGAATAAATGATTTTGAAATTTCTTTTGAACCTCTTTGCTACTTTACAAAGTTAGTAAAAAGAGGTTTTGAAATTATTTATCTCAAAAGCGTGAATTGATCACATTGCGTGAGGACACGACAATACCTTAGTCGGGGGGATTTTGGTGAGTGCTTATTCACTCACTATTTTATGGCCAAATACCAACCCAAAATGACTAATTGAGCTAACAAATGCCAAGAAAACATGTGTTTTTATGTTGTGAATATGCAGGTATGGATTAATCACAAAAAGACGAAAAACCAAGCAAATACCGGAAAAACGGGCACGAGAAGTGGAAGACGGTCAAAAAAGTCAAAGCTGGGATCTAAAAGTCAACGTCAGTCCTTCATCTATTCAGAATTGGCAAAAATGATCCTTGGATTTTACTTTTGAAGGAAGACAAATTCAGCACTTGAAGTTTCAATATATTACATTTGAGGTCCTTGTGATTTTTATTATATCAAATCTGAAATTTCAGCCTAGTCCATTTCCATCATAGTCCAATCTACAATATAATACTCAAAAGCCCAAATCCAAAGCCTTGACCCGAGCCCATGAAATATACCCGGTCAAACCTTATTACTACCCACGGTCAAAATAATAAATAAATAAACCAAACGCGCCTTTTTCACCCTTTATCCCCCAAACACCCAGAACACCACCCCCAAACATGAACCCTAGCTCACCTTAAGGTTCAATTGGCTCACACCACATCAATTAACCAATCATTATCTAATCAGTGGTGCTTCTAGAAGCTTGTCACGTGCTCAGACATGTGTCAGAGAGAGTATTCAGATACTACGAGAGACACATGGCATGGTTCTATTGGGTGAGACGCGTCATTCTCTTGCCTTGGATTCTGCTGACAAGACAGAGAGTGTAGCACAATGAGAAGGGGACAGATGGAAGCATACTATTGGATAGGCCACGTCTCAGATTATGATCCGAGGGCTATGGTATGATCAAAGAAGCACAAATAGAGATCAAGGGCTATGAGGTGATGTAAAATAACATAAGTGCACACGGATTGCCAGCTTGGCAATCCGTAAACTTTCAACCCTCCTTAGCTATAAATAGGATGTAGTAGTAGCTTATTAGGTGTAGGTTCTTAGTGTAACAAAACTCTGTCAAAATTTATTCAGCTATTGTAATCTAGTACAGTGGTTGTAATATTTCTTTCGATTTTTAATAAAAGTTCTATTTCCATTAATCTCAGCTTAATTTTCATCTTATTGTTGCTTATTCTGTTTTAATCTCTTCTTATTCAGCTTATTCAAGTAAAACTTAACTAAAATCAATACTCTCATTTTTTTTTTATAAATCATTTACAGAAAAAGAAAAGACAAAAAAATAAGAAAAACTATAAAAATATAAAAATAAGTTTTCCTTTTGTTTGATAAATTCTCAAATTAGCTGCTTAGTTTTAATTCTATCAAATCAATTTTCATAGTTTTTGTTTGTAAACCTATACTGATTCATCAAGTAAGAGTAGATCAAAGTCAATTATACTCAAATTTGTTTGATACTGAGTTGCTGAGATGGTTGATAGACTGAGACAGACAGTGATGAACTCAGCCTATTTTAGAGATAGGCTTCTGTGAACTCCCTCTGTTTAGCTGAGGGAGAGTTGTTTGGTAATTTATGTTTCAACCTTCTCTATTTGAAGTATCTGCTTTAGATTGATAGTTGCATAAGTGTAACTGTTTCATTGATTTTATTAGTTGATATTATAGTTGTAATAGTAGGGATAAAATTTGTTTGATATTTTGATTGCTCATGTTTAATGCTTCTGAGTCAGTTTAGCTGATTTAAATATCTGTTGTTAGATCTGTGTAGTTTGATTGTAGATCTGTCAGTTATAGTGGATTTGTGATGATTGATGTATGTCTGAGTATTCTGTGGTTCAGTTGCTTTTGAGATCTGAGATTGTGTAATCAGTATAAGTATAGTATCATTGTTCATAAGTAATTTTGATATTGATAGTTTGGACTGAGTTGTAGTTAGGATTGAGTAGCATTCAGCGTGATAGTAATTTTTGTAGGGTGTTTGGATCTATTTAGGATAGCTGCTACAGTAGACATTTAGTTGTAAGATCTTAACTGTAAGTCACTTAGGGCCATTTTAGATATAATCTAGCATTACAAGTGGTAATAACTAAATAAAAGTCAAATTTAGCATATAGGTCTCATTTGTGTTTGGAATTTGGTTAACTGAGTTTGTTGGATTGGTAATTTCATACAAATTAAGTTTGAGACTGAGTTTTTTTGTGCTTATACATACTTAATAGATTCCTGGAAACAGAATTAAGCATTTAAATCTCATAATAGTCAAAGAGTAGTAGTCATTAAAAAGTCAAATGAATTCAGGTTTGGTAGTTCATAATATGCTGTTTTAGGCATCATTTAGAGTAGTAATTGTAGTTTCCTAAAAGAGTTTTAGCTATTTTTGTAGACTCAGTATAGTAAACTAGCTTTTGCCCCCACTAGCTATACATTCAGAGCTTATCTTAGCAGCTTATTGAGCCTTTGAAGTTAACTGTGTGAGACAGGGTTCTGATCTGAATTTCAGGCATGCATTTGTGTTTCTGAGTGTGCATCTATGATTTGAGCTTGATTCTGAGTTCTATATTAGTGGTTCTAGTGTTGTGCATCACCATCTTATATCTGTTTCTGCTTGTGCTTATTCTGCTAACACCTAAGTGCTTATTGCTTGAGCTTATAGCCTTTTATCTGTGTTTTTGAGCTTTATCTTGATCATACTTTGCATTATCTGAGCTTATAACATCATCATAAGCCTGAGTTCACAGTTTCATAAAGTTTAGGTCACAAGTGCTTAATAATAAGCACTTGTGATAAGCAGTTTTACTAGAAAAAGCACTGATTTTCTTTCCAAAATTTTTCTCTGAGTTCTTTTTATTATTTTAGATTTTCTGTGAGTTTTTCATAATTTTCTGAGTTGAATTGATATTTTTCTTAATTTTTTTTATTTTTAATCATTTTTAATTCATATTTAAATAACAAAAATCCAATAAAAATCACAAAAAGCTTTAAAAAAATAAAAAAAAATAGTTTAGAAAATTCTTTCATAATATTCTAGATTTTTTAGAATAGTTTTCATAATTTTCCCAATATTTTTCACATTTTCTTTTATTTTAAATTACTTTTTAATTCAATAAATAGAAAATAAATAAAAAATCAAAAAAATAATTTTCTTTTTCTGGAAATTCATTTTAGTAGTTTAAGATTTTTAGAAAATATTTTCAAGTTTGTAGGAACATTTTTCAATAAACGTTACGTTTTAAGTAACGCGGTTGCATTTCCGTTTTTACGTTTTAGACTTTGGTGCTTTATTAGCTTGTACTCTTTGCATGATTCATAATTGTTTGTGATTACTTGAATAATTTGATTGCTATTTTCATTTTCTCACTTTTTAATTCACGGTTTCACGAATCGATATTCTCGATTCCATTCGCCTTCGTTGGGAAACGACTCGGGTGATCCGTATTTTACGCGGATCACTTCGATACTATACTATATATTATATAATTGGTTTTCACACAAGTCAGATTCATAGTATCATATGTGATAAGAAACACATTTTTTATAAGTTCGATAAATTACCTTTGCTGGAATCTTTTGGTCAATATGCCACATGCAAAGTTTGTGCTTTGATTTAGTGGAAACGGCTTCAATGGCTCTTGATTCGTGAAAATCAATATATATTATAGTATAAGTATTACTCAAGAGATCCGCAAAGAAATACGGATAACCCGAGGTCGTAGTCCGTGTGAAGGATGAATGGAATTCTTAATTCCCGATTCGTGAAATGTGTCGTGAAAGTGGTAAAAAGTGATTTTTATGAGATTATACTAATAAAATAGTAAATGAAGCACAAATAATCACTCAAGCACGTATTTCAAATAAGGCAACTAGAAACGTAACGTAAAATTAAAAACGTAAAATAAACGTTAACGTACGAAATAAAACGCGACTTTTAAGCTGCACTACTCCTACTGACTTGAAAATAATTTTCAAAAGTTAAAAATGATAAAAGAAAATTTTAAGGAAAAGAAAAATATTTTTTTTTTACTTTTTTTTTTTTTTTTTTTATGAATTAAAAACTAATTTATCTAATTAAAAATTAAAAGAAAATGCAAATAAAGTGAGAAAAATAAAAAATAAATTTTTGAAAATTATAAAATAACTAAAAAGTAATTTTAAAACTTTAAACTAATTTTTTTGCTTTTTATGTAATTTTTGGGAATTAAAAACTATTAAATCTTATTAAAATTTCAAAATAAATTCAAAAATAAATGGGAAAACTGCAAATTAAATTTCTAAAATTATGAAATAAATGAAAATAAATTTTTAAAATATTTTTGGATTTTTCTGATTTTTTTTGGAATTTTTGGTAATTAAAATGTATTAAAAATTGATTAAAAATAAAAATTAATTAGGAAAAATAGTAAATGCACTCAGAAAAATTTGAAAAAATTACACAAAATCTAAAATATTAAATGAGCTTGAGAAAAAATTTTGAAACTAAAATAAGCCATAAAAGTGCTTATAAGCTTGAAACAGCTTATTTGGAGTGCTTATTTATAAGCACTTCTTGATCAAGGTTGACCAGACTTTAACTAAATGATTTTTGAACTTATTTAAGCTTAATGGAACAGTAGTTAACTTATTGCACACACAGAAACACAGATTTGGACAAATGAGGTGGCAATAAGCACAATGAAATAAGTAGTGGCCAAAACAGAAAAAGCAATAAGCACAATCTCAATGGAAATAGCAATTATAGGTGAAAGTAAGCTTAGAGAATTAATAAAACTCTACTAATGATCAACAAATCCAAGTAGCAGCCCTAATCTAGATAAGCGGATCCTAGCTTCAAACCACACAACTTATGAGTCAAATAAGCTGACAAAATAAGCGCAGAAGTGAAAGCTTATGGGGGCAAATTACCCTCCTACTATCTAAGAACACAAATACAACAAATAAACAGATACTAGATCTACTTGCTATCCTCAAAGTTTCCTAGAATTTGACTTATCAGCAGATGTGTAGGGGAAATCAGAATCAAATGGACAACTTATGGGCAAATTTCCAATAAGCAAATGAACTCCAAACCTCAATTTTCTTTTTAAAATAGTTTCCCTTACTGCTAATCTTCTTAAAACAGCAATCCAAAGTTATTTCCAATGATTATTGAATCCAATAAGTGAACCCAAAGATGTGACCAAAACTGAGTTCTCACTAGTTTGACTTTTGAATTTGTTGAATGAGAATTTGACTAAGGTGAATTTGCAATGTTCCTATGATACTGATTATGTAAAATCAAGCTATAATTAAACTAAAATATGCTAGATTATCTATTTATGCAACGATGGTGAAAATTATGCAACTATTTAAACTAACTATTATGCAGAAATTTTGAAACAAAGGTGATTTTTACTTTTATGATAATGACCAACTGTTTATGCTTGTTTTATTTTAATATTAACCTAAGTGAGTAATCTAAACCATTACCAGCCTTTGAACCAACAATAATCTAAGCAAACAACTATGATCCAAACACCCTTATATTGACTGTCTCAACCAAAAATTTCCACAGATCCAATGAAATTTATTCCAAATCACAACCTAGGTTCTAAAACAGATCCAATGATTACCCAAGATGCTCAGAAACACAGATCTCAGAGGCCAAACACAACAGAAATACATAGATCCACAGATATGACAGATTAAACAGATATGAAAGACTAAGTATCAAATAAATTGCAAACTGAAATATTATGATGTAATCTACTATATTAAACTATAAAATAACCAAATAGCTCAAATGAAACAGCAAAATCAGATCTACACTAATACTAGCAGATGAAAAATAAGAACTATAAAATTTAAAATGAAACTCACAAGTTAATTCCCCCTCAGCTCAAACAGAGGGGGTTCACTATGCTTGCCTGTCTTTTTGACAGGCCAAGTGGACTCCTTCCTGGCTGCCAAACTCCAAATAAGCTTATGCTTATTGAATAAGCTTTCACAGTTGACTATGTTTGACCAATGTATTTTTGAGGTAAATGACAGAATAACTTCACAAAAGCTATTAGTTAGCTTATATGAGTTATCATAAAGCCTAACACAATTAATTTGAAACTTAAACAAGAAATTTAAACAATATTTTTATTTTTCTGATTTTTATATTTTTTTTATTTTATTTTTTTATAAGTGAAAAAACAATAACATAAACTTAAACTGAATTTAAATGAAGCTAATGATAATGATTTTAAACTAATAACAGAAAATTAGAATAAGCTAAAATTAAGACAATATAATAAGGACTGAAATAAAAATTTTATTAATAATAGGAAATTGAGTGCAATGCTTTTTAAAATTAAAATTACAATGGAAATTTAAAACAGAAAGCTTAAATTTTATAAAAACCTACACACTTCAATACTGAATGGGAGGGGTATATATAGGTGAAGCAGGGAGCTTGGGTGAAGCTTCTAGCAATTCCAGCTCATCAATCCTCGTGAAATTGTGTTTGTTTTGATCCCTCCTGAGCCGTGTGATCACCCTTGGCCTCCAATCTATTAATCATGACCCTTGGATTGATTTGATGTGATTGATCCTCCGTGTGAAATGCTATTGGACCACGTGTAAGCTTCTTACATACCCTGACATATGTCTGACATTCTTCTAGAAACTCCAATCATGGGGTAATAATTACTTACGCAGGGTAATTGGGCGTGCCGGGTTTTTAGGGTTCTTACAATAGTAACTTTTCTGGGTATGAAGGGATTTGGGGGGCGGGTAATATTTTGGTTGTTTTTATTTATTACTTTGTTGACCGGGTTATGGGTAAGGGTTGACTACGGGTTAAAGTTTGGGGTGGACCGGGTCTAGGGGTGGATTGGTGGAGTGGGCTTTTGTATAATTTGGGCTTTTGGGGTATTGTTTGAAAGGTTTTTAGTATTAAAAGTTTAGGATTTTGACAAGGACTAACTTTGAACTTTCTGAATTCTTAGGGACTAAATTTGCAAATCTCCCAAACTTTTATCCAAGGGCCTAAATTGTAATTCCCTGATTCATGAAGTACCAATTTTGTCTTTTCTTCGAATATTCTTCAAGGGATCATTTTTGACAATTGTTAAAAGTACAGGGACTGAAATTGCCATTTCTTCAAACTTTTGATCAGGGACTTATTATGCAACTTTGTGATTCTCTAAGGACTCCTCATTGATCATTTTGCTTCCCCAGCTCCGGCTTTTGACCTTTTTCCAATCTCGTGTTCGTTTTTGTCGGTTTTGGCTTTGTTTTTGTTCATTTTTCACATATCCATACCTGCACATACACAAATACAAAAAAACACATTCTCTTGGCATATTTGGTGTATTTGGTCTGATTTAAGCCTAAAAAGGATGTGTGAAAAAGCACACATCAGCTCTCTTCATTGCTCCATCTTGATCTGTTACCACCATTGTTAGTTCTTTTTTGAAAGTTGTCATAAATGCTTTTAGAAGCCACGTGTATGATTCAGTGTCTTCATGTAATAGCATTCCCGAAACAAGTGTGACACACTTTATGTGATTATCGACACCGGTGAATGGTACAAACACCATATTGTACCTAAAAATAACATAATTGTTAATTACACACACAATCTAAAAAGGGTGAATCCCATGGGATATAATCTGTGAATCCCATAGGATTTCATGAGAATCCCATGGGATTTCATGATAATCCCATGGGATTTCATAAAGAATCCCATGGGATTCTCATGATAATCCCATGGAATTTCATAAAGAATCCCATGGGATTCTCATGAAATCCCATAGGATTTCATAAAGAATCTCTTGTAATTTAGATATAAAACTTACTTGTTACATCTGAATGTTGCATCAAATGATACTATGTCACCAAACTCCTTATAATTGCATTTCGCAACTTCATCAGCCCAAAACAAAGCCACTAACTCACTCTCTTCTACCTTATACTGAAACATAAAGTTTGGCACATATATCTTTCTGTTTTCCATTTTATTTATAAGCATTTGTGCGTCACTTTCCCCAATGAACATATTAACATCCCGCATTTCCTTTTTAAAATCATCAACTGTCCCATGAACATACTCATACCCTCCTATCATACTCGTTAACAAGTTGTAAGCCCGTGTTGAACCAATCTTGTTCTTTGCAGCTTTAACAACGAACATTTTTTCTGCTTGTGTCATTCTTCTTTGCTTTTTTGTAAAATGTTTGTACTCTTTTGGTAGAAGCATATGGTTGTGTTTTGCAGTAAATTGAACTATCTGGTATTTTTGAGAAACAACATCCAATTCTAACCTTATACGAGCTCTACAACCTGTTATATAAAAAAATATTTTAAAAACATGTTATTCAAAAAAAATCCCATGGGATTCAGAAAGAATCCCATGGGATTCAGCAAGAATCCCATAAATATATTAGAGAGCTTTACTACCTGTTACATACATCATTGTATTTCTTTTTTGTTTGTCACTGTCTTTAGCATCCAAAGTGTCGATATTAATACGTCTTGGAGCTCCTTCTTTATTGCACATGATATATTTGAGTTGTACCGCTCCAGATTTTGTTAATTTTTGTCATGCTTTTTTAATTTGAAAACCTCTGGCTTCAGCGTAGTTACCATACATTTCTATAGCTTCATCTAGAGTGTTATAGAATTTTCCCTCTTCTGGTATAGGAATTCCTTCTACACGAGGCTCCCAATATTCCGATCCGCCCGGTGTCTCAGTGTATTCATATAAAGTTGGTCTTGGTGATTTCATAGAATCTGTATATAAAAATCAGAAAAGGGATTAAGAATTCTTCAAACAATAAATCCCATGGGATTCATAAAGAATCCCATGGGATTTATAATGAATCCCATGGGATCTTAAAGAATCCCATGGGATTCTTAACGAATGCCATGGGATTAATAAAGGATCCCATGGGGTTAATAATGAATCCCATGGGATTCTTAAAGAATCCCATGGGATTAATGAAGAATCCCATGGGATTCTTTCTGAATCCCACAGGATTCTTTCTGAATCCCACGGGATTCTTTATGAATCCCACGAGATTCTTAACGAATCCCATGGTATTTACTTGTCATAATGAATCAACAATGAATCCCATGGGATTCATTGTGAATCCTATGGGATTCATGCTGAATAAACAATGAATCCCATGGTATTTATTGGGAATCACTATTAGGATTCATTAAAACAAAACCTATGGGATTTTAGACTTCTCATAACATTAAATATTAGAATCCCATAGGATTCATTATGAATCCCATGGGATTTACACATTTTTAATATCATTAAAAAAAATTGAGAATTATAAGAGATTTTTTTTTTGTTTTTTTTTTTTACAAACCATGTATATTTTTATCTTGTTCTAAATCATCTTCTGACGTGTTTATTGCAGAATCCGGCGGGTTTGCTGATGATTCTGATATGTTAATTGAACATTCTGACGGTTTTGTTGATGATTCCGATGGAGGTGGTGGTGTTTTGTATGAATTCGTTGGATTCATGATTCCGATGAAGGTGGTGGTGTTTTGTATGGAGGTTGATGATGCTTCCGATATGTTAATTGAACATTCCGACTGGGCTAATGATGTTTGAGATCTATTTGATGAACATTCCGGCGGCGTTTTTGATGAACCCGACGGGTTCATGATTAATCCGGCGATTGGATGATTTTTCCGACGAGATTTTGGATCTCAGATCAGGGTTGATATTTTTTTGGTTTGGATGAGAGAGAAAGTAAAGGTTGTTATGATAGGGAGTAGTTTTTTTTTTTTTTTTTTTTAATTGTGATTTCTAAATTACTATCTTGCCATTCTTTGTATTTTTTTGGTTTAATCTAAGCGATTAGATGGAGGGGGAATGGATGGTTGAGATTTGTTTATATGTACTTTAGATACTAGTGGTTTTTTATAGATCTCAACTCGTGTTGGAATACCTTTTTTTTGTTGATGACTCATGACATTTATAAGCTACAATACTTTATTTAAGTTTTTGTATTACATTGTTATGACCATGTGCTTTGCGTAGGTATTGCCAAACACATTCTTTGGTTGTGTGGTCACAAAGAGATTTCACACCAGATGTGGTAGCTAGTTTTCCACATCTATTCGGCCTAGTTGCGGTTAAGAAAGGTTTAGAACATTACATTGTGTGATAAAGTTATTTCATCTTCATAGTTCATACACATGTGTGGAATTTCACTATCTATACGAAATATAAAACATACATGTATTTTTTTACTTAAAACTAAAAAATAAGTAATGTTTAATGCTTAGAATACCATTTCAAACTTAAATTTCCTTATAAAAATTTAAACAATGTTTCCTTAATAAAGTAGTTGACTTAACAATTATCACTCAAAATTTCAAAATAATGCATGACAACGTTTGATAATGTTTTCTTAATATAGTTTTCTGAAAGAAAAATTGAGACTTTTTGTTTCCAACACTAATAGTTTATAAAAATTAATCTACAAACTCGATTATATAAGATAATATATATATATATATATATATATATATATATATATATATATATATATATATATATATATATATATATATTAACTATTTTGTTAGTTTATATTTGTTGATAACGAATACCGCGCAACTATAAAAATTGTCGCTATAAAATCTTATAGCTATGCACGAGTATTCGTCTAGTAGTTTACAAGTTGGACAAATCAAGTCTCATTTATGACAGTTTTCGTTCCCATTTAAGTCTATATATATGGTTTTTGTATTTATTAAATGGTTAAAATATACACATTTAAACGTATTTAAAATGACTTACTAAAAATATACACATTTGATTAACTCTAAACTATAAGCCATGTTATATCTTCGTACTGCATCCTCCCACACACACTTAACTCTTTTGAGGGTTCGATTTTGGTTTGTAGTTGAATGATTTAAAATGACTTACTAAAATATACACATTAGTTGAATGATTTTTTCACTTGTTAGGCTGCTCCCAACACAACCGTGAGCCAACCGCGACCGAGCCACCTCATGCGCCACCCTTGCTGGCAGCCCAAACCTCATGCGTGAGGAACCAAAAATAAGGAGACGAAAGGTGAGGATGTCGCCCTATATGAAAATGTGCAAAAGTGGGCTCTCTTATGTTTTTGTCATTTATTATTTGGTTTGTGAGTGTGTGTTTTAATGAAAGAGGTTGAAAAGTGAGTATTTTAATAAAAGATGTTGAAAGGTGACGTGGTGTGACTATTGGAGGTGAAAAGTGTGAAAGAGTGAGGGGAAAGAGAAAACTAATGTGGAAGGTGAAGTGGTGACTGATTTGAGTAGTCTTAGAATCATTTTAGTTCTCCAATCATATCTCAAAAAATATTGAGCAACTAGTTAATACGCTATTGAAACAAATGCATTTAAAACACTCGAACATCAAATGGGCATAAATTTTGATCTAAGAAAGTAATCCCAGCATTAGTTGTTAGCCAATGAAAAGGTGTCGACTTAAGATAAACACATGATTTGGTTCGGATAATCGTAGATATTTGAAAATAAAAACCAAAATCGAACCTTGAAAAGAGGGTTTTTGTGGTTACGGTTTATTCGTTATTGTTTTCTTTGGGTCGGATCGGTTTGTCGGTTTCACATGTTTTTTGAACACCCCTATCCATAATATATATTTCGTCCGAAATTCAAAATAAATACACCAAACGTCCTAACTGTTCATTTTTCACATCGTGGATAGTCCCTTTGACTAACGGGCGTCAGTCAATAGATGTTCTCCCTCACGTGCGTTTCATGTGAGGGCATAATGGTCATTTTACATATTTGGATTATTAGTGACTTCAATTGTTTATCATTCTCTCCTCATGTCTTATCCATCTTCTTGCTCCAAATATATCTATACCACTTGCACCACCTCTTTTTTCATCCCTAATCCGCATTCACCTTTTCAATCTATATGTATTATAATATAATTTCTCTCTCTTATTTATTTATTTCTTGTTGTGAATACAAGATTTAGAGAATGAAAGTGTTCTTCAATTAATTAATAATGTCAAAGATACATGGGGTATATATAAAATAATACTAGGGTAAGAACCCTAATAGTTAAATGGGCTATGGGCCTCTTATTAGTTATATGGACATCCACAATATAATGATCCATAACACTCACTCTTGGATGTCCATATTGTTAATACACTTAGGAATTGCTGCCTCATTAAAAACCTTGTCAGGAAAACCCAGTGGGACAAAACCATGACCAAGGGAAAAAGAGTGCAGCGTGTATTATCTCCCTCTGATGACTATATCACTTGAGCTCTTTGAGTCGGCGCATACCAATGTTGTGACTTAGTTTCCTAAATGTTGAGGTAGCAAGTGCTTTGGTAAATAGATCCGCCAAATTGTCGCATGAACGAACTTGTTGAAAAATAATATCACCATTCTTCTGTAAGTCATGAGTGAAAAAGAATTTTGGTAAAATATGTTTCATCCTATCGCCCTTGATATAACCTTCCTTAAGTTGACCAATGCATGCTGCATTATCTTCATGCAAAACTGGTGGTGCCGCCTTCTCTAAAGAAATACCACATGATTTATGTATGTGTTGTGTCACGCTTCTTAACCAAAAACACATTCTTAACTTGCTTCACGGATTGCTAGAATTTCTGGTTGGATGAAGTTTCTAAGATTGTCTACTTTACAGAATGCTATGAAATTGCAGTTCCTCCACTTGTAAATACATATCAAGTTTGAGATCGACCATTATGAGGGTCAGACATATATCCTGCATCTGCAAAACCAACTAGACTTGTATTTGATGGGTTAGTGAAATATAAATCCGTATCCTCTGAAGATACCGAAATATTTGTTTTACTCCATTTGAGGATTATGCCTCTTTAAAACCTTACTAGATAAAACCCAGTGGGACAAAATTCTAGTGAAGGAAAAAGAGTACATAACTCCTTTATACGCTCGGGGATGTTGCCTCATTAAAAACCTTGCCGGAAACCCTGTGGGGACAAAACCATGGCCAAGGGAAAAAGAGTGCAACACGTATCTTTTCTCCCCCTGATGATCACATCACTTAATCTCATTGAGTCAGTGAAATGCATATTGAAGTGTCTTGATAAAATCACGTGAATAAATATTCTCTACATGTTATTTTTATATCCATTTTAAGGATTAACGTGTGTCATACATATCATTCAAGTACATCCTTGTACTTCACATATACACATTTTAGTATGGTACATTTAAATCGATATTTTAGCATGAATGCAAGAGTTTTAATTTACAATGATAAAAAAAAAAACAAATCAAAAGTATATGGCAAAATAAACATGTGGTGTAAATAAGAGATCTCATATTGTTTGATTTGTGTAGATTCACTTTGTCACGAATAGTATATAGGTGTGGGATCCCTTACAAAGTGACAAAATTTTAAAAAGCCTAAAAAGGATTTACAACCGTTAGATCATAAATCAATCAAGATCCGGAAAATCTACACATAAGGGTATGTTGGTCATTCCAATAAAACTAATACTTTGTATTCTTTATTACCCATCTCTTTCCCCTCTTTATTTCCCAGAGCTGACTTATTTCCCATATCAGATCTGACGATCTTCTTCACCGTCAAACAAATTCCTCCGATCATCACCGCAACTGCACCCAATATCATTATCACCGCCAGTGCTCCGATAGCCTATCCCACAAACCCATGACGGTGGATTGTTGCTTGATAAACGATGCCGTTGATATTTGTTGACTACGGTTACACATTTTAAATAGATTTGTGGGTTTGGTTTGTGAGATGAAAATGATAATGTTTTTCAGTGTGTGTAACAAAAACTATACCAAATTAGTGTACGGAAGAGGCGATTCACCGGAGTAGCTTTTCCGATCAAAGAGATGTACTTGGGTACAGATAAGCGATGCCTAGCTTCAAGTGGACTAGGAGATGCACCACCAGGTCCTCTCATTTCTCAATAAATTAATTCAATCTTTCATCTCTTATTATGATCTGCAAAAGATTTAAATAATAATTTGATGATATGGGTTTTGAATTTTGAGTTACTGGGATCTTATCTTGAGTAGAATAATGGAATTCTTACAATTTAATGTTGAGCAGATTGAATGATGAATTTGAAAGATTTGTTATTTACCGTTTTGGACTTTTTGGTCAAACTTCTTCTTGTGCACTAGTTGTGGTCTAATCTTTTTTTTTTTTTTTTTTTTTTTTTTTTTGAAAGGCAACATCTTATTATGAACCACTAGGCGAGTATCCGTGCATAGCAACGAAATTTCTAGCGGCAGATAATTAACGATTTGATCAAATTTGATCAAATGTTTGGGTTCATCAAATTGATCACAGTTAATAAGGTTCATCAGTTAATAAGATTCATTAGTTAATAAGGTTAATAAGGTTCATCAGTTAATAAGATTAATAAGGTTCATCAGTTAGTTAATAAGGTTAATAAGGTTCATCAGTTAATATGGTTCATCAGTTAATAAGGTTCATCAGTTAATAAGGTTAATAAGGTTCATCAGTTAATATGGTTCAACCAAAGTAACTGATGAACAAAATGTCTTTTTTAAAAATCAGTTAATAAAGTTCATCAGTTAATAAGGTTCATCAGTTATAATAGGTTCATCAGTTAGCTTATTCTTTTTTAGTTGATTAACATTAGTTTTTTTGGTTCATCAGTTATTAACTTTTAGCTATTATGTTATCATAGGTTCATCATTATATTATCATAGGTTTATCATTTAATGCATTTTTTGTTATCAACTTATTTTTATTAGTTATCTGCTTATTTTTTATTAGAGGTTCATCAGTTAGTCTATTTTTTATTAATTGCTTATTTTTATCAAAGGTTCATCAATTAGTGATTTTTTTTGTTATCTGCTTACTTTTATCACAGGTTCATCAGTTAGTGGATTTTTTGTTACATGCTTACTTTTATCCGAGGTTCATCAGTTTATATGATTTTGTGTGTGTGTTCATTAGTTATTACATTCTTTGTTATATGCTTATTTTTTATGTTAGGTTCATCAATTTATGCTTTTTTTGTTAATTTTTTTTATTTAGTTGATGAACATATTAGCTTAGCTATTATGTTATATCTTAGGTTCATCAGTTATTGTCTTGTGTTACTATAGGTTCATCAGTTATTATAGGTTCATCACTTATTATAGATTCATCAGTTATAATAGGTTCATCAGTTATTATAGGTTCATCAGTTATTATAGATTCATCAGTTATAATAGGTTCATCAGTTATTATAGGTTCATCAGTTAGCTTATTCTTTTTTAGTTGATTAACATTAGTTTTTTTGGTTCATCAGTTATTAATTTTCAGCTATTATGTTATCATAGGTTCATCATTATGTTATTATAGGTTCATCATTTAGTGCATTTTTTATTAGAGGTTCATCAGTTAGTCTATTTTTTATTATCTGCTTATTTTTATCAGAGGTTCATCAATTAGTGATTTTTTTGTTATCTACTTACTTTTATCACAGGTTCATCAGATGAAATGCAATGCTATCAGAGCTCAAATTGCCGCTAAGAAGGCTAGTGATAATGTTAGCATTAAAAATATGTATTATGAAGTGATGGTCATTCTCATATTGTAACTTTGTGTCGTTTGTTAAGATTAGTAATAGTTTAGTCATTGGGCCTTGGACTTGGCAAGCTAATATGTTATATGCTATGTTTCATAAGCCTAGTTATCTAACCATGTAACCAAGTCCAAGCCCAAGCCCATAGAAAGCCCATAGGGCATCTCATGTATCTTACTATTTAAACACCTCAAAGGCTCATTTGAGGTGTGTGCTTGTGTGTGTATTTGTGTGTGTTTTAATAATCAAAGCTCTCATATTTCATCTCTCTTTCTACATATACACGAATTACATATAAGTCACCAAGTCACCATCTTTCTTCTTCTAATCTTCTATATTGGTGTGATAAAGTTGGTATATCTAAGGTCCTACAAGTGGTATCAATCGCCTAACAATGATTTAGGAGGGTTGAGAGTTTGTGTGGTTCGTGATTTTAAGCTATATTTCACGTTTTTTTTTTTTTGAAAAGTTCTTTACTTTTCTTGTTTTTTCTTGGTTTTTAACACTTTTTTTATTACAAATTAGTGTTATAAACCTTATCTAACAAGAAAGTTTTAATCTTTTTGAAAATTTCTAGCTTAAAAATTCGACTTTGGTTTTATACTTGTTTTCGAGATCTTAAGAAAGTTTGATAAAAATCATCAAGTTTGGAACTTTCTTCAAGTTTTGGTGATTTTATGCATAAAAGTACAAGTTTCTTGGAACACAAACTTGATTTTGGAGTGCTTTGAGCTACACGATTTGGCTACCAATTATCGAGAACCTCATCCTAGTTATCATCATACAATTCCGTGGTTTACTCGGTGTTTTTCTTCCTTGTATAAGTTAGAAAAAACACTTCGACTTGGGATACTTTTCTAAATTGTATAATTTAGATAAGCTTGATAATTTTCGAGAAACTTGAAAAATTCTCGAGAAACTTGATAATTTTCGAGAAACTTGATAATTTTCGAGAAACTTGATAATTTTCGAGAAACTTGAAAAATTTTCGAGAAATTTGATAATTTTCGAGAAACTTGATAATTTTCGAGAAACTTGATAATTTTCGAGAAACTTGATAATTTTCGAGAAACTTGATAATTTTCGAGAAACTTGAAAAATTTTCGAGAAACTTGATAATTTTCGAGAAACTTGATAATTTTCGAGAAACTTGATAATTTTCGAGAAACTTGATAATTTTCGAGAAACTTGAAAAATTTTCGAGAAACTTGATAATTTTCGAGAAACTTGATAATTTTCGAGAAACTTGATAATTTTCGAGAAACTTGATAATTTTCGCAAACTTGGAAAATTTTCGAGAACTTGGACAAACTTTGAGAACACAGAATTTCGCAATCACAGCAAAGTTTCGAGAATTTTGACAAAAGTGAGGTTTTTGACGACCAAACTTCAAACGGCCATAACTTTTGAACCGTAACTCCGTTTTCGACGAATCAGCTGTCAAAACGACCGTCAGACAGAGGAGAACGACACGCTAAATGATTTATCAATTTAGGCGAAGTTTCGAGGCCTAAAAACGCTCCGAGAAGAAGTTATTGAGGTTTTAAGGTTTTCAGTCAAAATTTTCACCATAAAAACTTGCATCAACTCACTCTAAACTCTACTCCTATTTCGTTGGAACGATCCAAGAATCAACTTTATCCATCTACACTTCATCAATGGCAACGCAGCAAGACATTCATGCAGCCGGTGCCGAAAACCGACCTCCCATGCTGTCAAAGGGTGGATACTCACAGTGGGCTAGTCGTATGATGCGTTATCTTAAGAGCAAAGCAAATGGAAGTCTTCTCATCAAATCCATTGTGGATGAACCCTTCAAACCATCACAAGTACTAGACCCTGGTGATCCAAATAGTACCCCCCCCCCCCCCCAGTACAACCATACTACAGAGATCAAAATGAGACTGAATACACTGTGGATGACAGAAAACAGATTGAAGCTGATGATCAGGCATTTCATTATGTCGTTCTTGGTTTACCTGAAACCATTTATGCTACTGTTGACAGTGAAGTAAGTGCTCATGCAGTCTGGGAAAGAGTCAAGAGGTTAATGTATGGGACAGACATCGGGAAACAGGAAATGGAAACACAACTGCTTAAGGAACTTCGCAAGTTTACTTCAATTCCTGGTGAATCCATAGAGACGTACTACCACAAATTCTGTAAGATCATGAATGATTTATCAAGACACAACCTCAGTCAGACTAATATTGCTAACAACACCATTTTTCTGAATGAGTTACAACCAGAATGGGGAAGATATGTCACTATTGTTTATCAGACAAAGAATTTGCATGAAGTTACTTATGATCAAGTGTATGACTTCTTGAAGCAAAATCAAGATGAAGCTAATGAAGTAAGAGCTAAATTACTAGCTAAAAAGCATGATCCTCTAGCATTAATGGCCGATACACCAACACCTATACCAGTGAACACACAACAACAACCATCATCTTCCACTCACAACTACATGCAACCATCCTACATTCAACAACCAACACCGGTCTACCAACAACAGTTCTACCCACAGCAACAACAACATCTTATTCCACAACAGCAATACCCACATTTCCAAGAACCAGAATTCACTGACAATGATGAAGCTACTGCATCCTTGACACAAGCGTTTGCTTTTCTGACAAAAGCATTCCAAGGACGCTATGACGCTATTCTACACCAACAAACAACAACCAAAGGATTTCATCAAATACTCGCAACAGGCAGATCGCTCAGCCGAGTTTCAATATGGGCAATGGAGGCCACATGGTTGGAGTTTATGGGAATCAACAAGGATACGCTACTGGAATCAACATGGGTAATCAGAATATGCAAAATGCAGGTCAATATGCAGGGAATCAGTATGGTCAGTATGCAGGGAATCAGATGGGTCAGCATGTTGGAAATCAGAGGGGTCAGAATGTTGGTAATCAGGCAATGGTAATCAGAATAGGAATGTGGCAGCTCCAGTTGTTGGGAATTATGGAAATGTGAATCAGGGTAATCCGGTAAAGTGTTTCAACTGCCAAGGAGTAGGTCATATGGCAAGGAACTGTCCTACTAAGCCGAACAAGAAAGATCTAGAGTATTTGCAGAAAGCAGTTCTGTTGGCACAAAAAGAGAAGGCAGGGTTTCAGTTGAATGCAGAGGAACATGATTTTATGGCTCTTATGGATGAAATGGAAGACAGAGAGGATATCGATGCGAACTGCATATTCATGGCGAATCTTCAGGAAGCTAAGTATGACACGGATTCTGACACACTTCCTGTTTATGACACCAGCGCACCATCTGAGGTATCAAATTTCAACACATGTCATAATAATGATATATTTGATATGTCTCCTCATGAGGAACAGCATTCTGAGAAGCTAGCACCCACTTATGATACATATCTGGACACGCCAAGTAGTAGCAACACTTCTTCAGCAACTCTAGATGTGAATCATAATGGAGGCTTCGTTTCACAGCATGCTGAGAATGATGAGGAAACACGTGCTTTATTTGAATCATTATTAAATAATTGTGGTATTGAAATCGAGAAAGTGAAAAAGGTCAATCGCGATGTTAAGGCCGCGAATGAGAAATTGACCACTGAGCTTGAGAGATACAAGGAAAATGCAAAAAGTTTTCAAATTAACAAAGAACGTGAGTCAGAATTTGAAATTGGTTATAAGAAGTTACTTGTTAAAGATAGGGAATGGAAAACCAAGTTTGCTAATCTTGAAATAAGTTCAACAAAAACCATTAACTCTTTAAAACAAGAAATTTCTGAATTAACAAACCAACTTTCAAAACAAAAAACAGCTTATACCAATCTTGAAAAAGAACGGGATGAGTTGAAAAAGGACTTTGCAAAGAAAGAAGATAAACTTTTGGAAGAAATCGTAGAGTCAGAACACAAGATTGCACATCTAGAAGAATTGGTGGTTAAGTCGGGTCAGTCAAGTCAAACTATGAAAATGATTTCAAACCAAACTACTCCGATTTACCATACGAAACACAAAATGGCTCTCGGTAACAACAATCCTTGTAATCTCAAGAAAGCTCAGGATGAACAGAATGTTTTGTATAATGGTAGTGTTTTTTACACCAAACATGATCCTCCCGTCGTTCGGGATTCTGTGCAAACGATAGAACATGTCGAAGAGAGCATTATTAAAATGAAACAAAAGGATTTGAAACCCATTGATTACAACAAATTGAACAAACTTTCGGGAATTACTTTTGTTCCACAAAAAGAACCATCTGTGTTTTCCATAAAAAGACCATTCTCGAAAATGTTTTCTAAAAAAGTAGTTGCTTCCAAATCGATTTCTAACATGGAACAGATGTCTTCAAACAACACTTTTAACTCAAGTGCTGCACGGGGATATCTTGATGATCTTAAAACCAGAATTGGGCAACTTAAAACGACTTTAAAATCTAAAACGTGACTTAATGAGATCAGCTGGAATTCCACGGTTCATTTACAGCTTAAAAAGATTCTCGAAAATGAATTTGCTCCTCAAATTAATAACATTCATGCTCGTGTAATTCACTTTGAACAAGCATTTTTGAAAGAAACAGCTGACTTCGTCACGGATCACAAATCCCTGATAAAGAAGGCTAATGAATCTTTTGAGCAAATCAATGTTTTGGAAAACCTAAATGATTCTCTCTTCGAAGCTGTTATGACCACTGACATTATGTCCATCATTTTACAAATATATTCTGTTCAAGACGATGAACGACTAAGAGCTGAGACCTCCGCAATTGTTTCAAAATATGAAAATGCTCTTATAAAGCTTGAAAAAGAAAATGTGTCATCTTTTAAACAACTTAATCGGAAAAAGGAAGAATGCAAGTATGACAAATTGTCGTATGAGCGTGACTTAAAGAAACTGAAAGAGCAAAATGATCTTTTGAGGGCTCTGCTTGAAAGTCAAAAAGGAAAGGGTGAGGAAACTAAGTTTGCAAAACCATTGACTTCGGAGAAACCAAATGTTTCAAACACGGTTCAAAAACCAAAAATGTCAATTTCACGGTTTGCTCCAAAAGTCGATGAGAAAAAGGATTTGACAAAACCAGTCACTCCAACACCCTTGCCCCAGCAATGTGAAAATGATAAGATTGTTGAAAAACAAAATTTGTTTGTTGAAAGAAACAAAAATGTGATTTCACCTGGCTCTTCTAGGAATAGTACACCAAATGTGACCACAAAATCTGTAAAGGAATCTGTTGGTTCTAATGACATGGTCCTCAATCATCATCTAGAAGAAGCTAGAAAAAAGGCACAACATCGAAAAAACGGAATTTTAGGTGCAAAACCTAGTGTGATGAATTCTACAAGATTCCAAAGCACCGCTAGTAGTAGTAAACCATTACCTAGGAACTTTCAACAAAATACTAGGGATTGGCTTGCATCTAAGAGTAGTGACACAAAAGAGTATGCTAGGAACGTAGAATGCAACACAAAGAATTTCAAATCAAGTGTCAAGACACAATCCACTAAGACACCAAATCGAAACAAACCCGTTGATAAGAAGCAAGAGGTTAAGAAATCTAATAGGTGGATATTTAAAGAATGTAGTTTTTCCAAGACTGAGACTTCCGCTGCATCTGATAAGAAAACTATGTCTAGATCTTACCTTAGGTGGATTCCTACCGGGAAAGTTTTTAAAACAGTTGGTCTTAGATGGATTCCCACAGGGAAGATTTTTGATAGTTGCACCAAGACAAATAATAGTGATAATCTTCAGGATAAGGAAGTAGAAACCACAACAACCGTTGATAGTCAACACCCGCAGAGTGATGCTTCATGTACTTCTAACACTGTTATTTGTGAAACCTCTTCGTCTTTGGTTGCAGGTGCTTCAACTATCTCAGAACCCAGTTCTTCAGAGGGTCAAATTCTGTAAATTCTATAAAATCATTCTTTCAATCTTCTATTTTTGATTTTCCATTTCTTTTATAAAAACAAAAACAAAATACAAAAATATAAAATTTCAAAAAATACAAAAACATTATAAAATAAAATAAAAAATCCAAAAATATTCTTCTCACGACATGTCTCTCGTATAAATCAATATTCTGTACGTTTCTAGAAATGTCATTCAACAATGATACGGACATGTACAGATGCTTGAGCGGGAGTTCTATTTAATGTTTTTTCTAAAACATGTCGTTTCTCAAAATTTTCTTCACGATGGCTTTCGTATACTTCAGTACGAAACCCGTACTTCAATGACGACTTCTGATTATTTTCAAATCAAGGACTCGTACGTTCAATGACGAACTCTTTTTCAAAAAGTTCGAGTCTAAACAAACGAAAAAGATTTCAAGCATAAACTCGTTTTCAAAACAAAATTCTTTAGCACTTTTTCAAGATTGTTCAAAAGATTTCTCAAAATCTCTCAAAATTAGTGCTCAAGATAACTCCCTCAAAACCCTTAAGTAATTTTAAATATGCTATCATTAAGGGGGAGTATAAACAACTAAAATGTTTCGATTTCATGCAAAATCAAATCTGTCTTTCTCTCCAAAAGCTTTTTCTTAATCAGTTGATATCAAAAATATCACGCTATGCTATTTTTGAGGGGGAGAAGACATGATTAAAATGTGATCAAAGATGTTTAAAGATTGTGGCTGAATCTCAGAAGAGCTCGACTCAGATTGTACCAATGAATTGACGAAGCTTAGAATGTCAAGAATCGAAAAGACTTGTCCTGGACGGGTAATAATTTCAAGCTAGTCTAACTAGTGATGTAAGCGTGTCTCGAATAGGACTTGTCTGAGTAGAGTGTACCGTATCGAGAGACTTTCTTTGGACTTGACCAGGACGGGTAATAACTTCAAGCTAGTCTAACTAGTGATGTAAGCGTGTCTCGAATCGGTCATGTTCAATGAAAGTGGATCAATTCAAAAAGTGCAAACTCCTCACGTATGTGCAAATTTCTTAAAAATTCATGAGCACATGTGAAGGGGGAGTCCTTCAAAAGAAATGCAAAAACTCTCGAAGTGTCAACAAAATGTGTTTTATATTCATAAACACTTTGAGAGATTTTCACAAAAGGTTTTATGGCATGTGATCAACAATAGGATAGTCATGGTGTTATAAGGTGACTAAGGTCAGTAAAAACCGTCCTATGATCCGTCAGAGCCGGAGGGATCTACCCAAGGACAATTCCAATAGATTTGAATTAGAAGTCCTTAGGTATGATTGAAAAAAAGGAGAAAATGAGAAAGGAGAAAGAAGGGGTTGAAGAATTAAAAAGAAACGTTATGAAAAAGGGTGAAAAGAAATAGCCCTCCAAATGTTCAACCTTAGGGCAAACACCGGGTTCAACTCATATGCTACTGGTTGTTACTAAGGTGACTCCGGTATTGAAGACAAAGACGTCATGGACCCAGTGACGCACTGCACTAAACCTTCTTAACCACTCAAGTTCTCTTAAAAGAGCTTGTTTCATTCTCACGGGGAACCAGTGTAATCTATCGATCTGTCTCTTAGAGATGGTTGATATTGAAGCAGGAGACCTCTCCCTAATCTCCGCATAGGAAACCAAATGTGCACTTATCGAGTCTAGAGCCCCGAGATTCATCAAAAGATCTCATAGGAACACATGATATTTCTACACTGGTTGTTCAACATTAAGGACGCCAGATGTAAACTTTAGAGTCCTACGCAGATCTTAGCAATCTGCCAGAACATTTATGAGAGGATTCACTTTTGTGATTCTCAGTGATTGAATGGAAATTCCTGCCAGGGTCAACATCAAACAACCCTGACAGCAGGTCACTTCGGTAATTCTTTATGGGTTACGCTTAGTGTTCACGGTGGTTTCAAACGGTCTACAGTCGTGGAGTGATCCCCAGCGACTCACCCAGTCATTGAGCTACTTAGTAGGTCTTGTAAGCTCTCTCGAGAGTATCTGACATGGGAACGGCCTTGGTAAGGGTTAGAAGGAGTCTTCACACTATGCTGTTGACGATCTCTAATTCTTATCTGTAAGTACCGGTTGTTTTGTTGCTAACTGTTTATATGCAGGGACACTTCATCTCCATGGCGACAGATTCCGCATGCTCATACATACATCTGGAAGTTAAAGAAAGCTCCCTCAAAGATCTATACAACACAAAGTTCGAAGAAAGATTCTACGCCAAAAAGAAGAATCTACAAAGTATAAAGACTAAAGATCAAAGTGACAGAAAGGGAACTACGTGCATATGAATATCAAAGTCCAAAGATGTATGAGCATGTTGGAATGGCAAACAACCACCACAGACACAGAAGTGACGAAAGGCAGATAACTCCACATCACTAAAGAACAAAGAACGATGAAAAATCAGTTATCAAAGATCACAAAGCATGAAGGAACAAAGACTAAAGACTATTCTACAACGACACACAAAGTTAAAGACAAAGAACACGGAAGACCCACTCACGTGGAGCATCATTCGAATGACCAACCCTTAGGGGGAGATTGTTAGCATTAAAAATATGTATTATGAAGTGATGGTCATTCTCATATTGTAACTTTGTGTCGTTTGTTAAGATTAGTAATAGTTTAGTCATTGGGCCTTGGACTTGGCAAGCTAATATGTTATATGCTATGTTTCATAAGCCTAGTTATCTAACCATGTAACCAAGTCCAAGCCCAAGCCCATAGAAAGCCCATAGGGCATCTCATGTATCTTACTATTTAAACACCTCAAAGGCTCATTTGAGGTGTGTGCTTGTGTGTGTATTTGTGTGTGTTTTAATAATCAAAGCTCTCATATTTCATCTCTCTTTCTACATATACACGAATTACATATAAGTCACCAAGTCACCATCTTTCTTCTTCTAATCTTCTATATTGGTGTGATAAAGTTGGTATATCTAAGGTCCTACAGATAAAGTTGCTATAAAGGAAAGCAAGCAAAAAGGAGGTTGGCCGCTAAGAAGGCGAAGTTTTCTAAAAAGAATACGTGTGTAGTTACTCAGTTACTATTTCACATTTTTTTGTACATCAATATAAAAGTATCATTCATCAATACGAAGTATCGTTCATCAATAAAAAGATTTATTCATTTGTTCATCAACATAAAAGTATTGTTCATCAATAAAAAATGTTGTTCATTTGTCTGTCATTAAAGATAGTTGTTCATTTTTTTTCATCAATATAAAAGTGATGTTCGTCAATTTAAAAGTGATGTTTATCAGTAAAAAGAGTTGATGAACCACAAAATAACATAATGTTAATCAGTTCATCAATTTTCTAACAAAAAAACTCTATTATTCATCAGTTATTATAGGTTCATCAGTTATCATACGTTCATCAGTTATTATAGGTTCATCAGTTATCATAGTGTTCATCAATTGTCTAAAAGAAATCAAAATGTTCATCAGTTAAGGTCACAATGTTCATCAGTTAATCAGTTAGTTGTTGTTCATCAGTTAGTTTGTTTATCATTTAATCTTTGTTCATCAGTTAAAAAAAGCTAAAAATAACAAAAATAACAAAAAATGTATTGTAGTACATCAATTAGTATATTTAAATGTATTTTTATAAGAAAATTTTCTTTTAGGCATTTTATCAAACACTTTGTGTGCGCTAAATATGACTAAGACGCCATCTTTAACGTACGATATCTCACTCATATCATATCGGATTTGAGTGATTCAAATTTCTGGGTAAAGAATGGCCAAAAATCTACAACTTTTGTGTTTTAAGTTTTGTATAATTCGGCCATTAATTAGACGAAATTAGAGCCGAAAATGCCAAAAATTTCAAGAAAATCAACACCACTTAAAAAGTTGAAAAAAAAAGTTGCGATTCATATATTAAAATGCATACCAAATTAAAGAGAATTAAATTTTAAAAATTATGGTGAAATCGTTTTTTTGTAAAAATTTATCTTTTGAAAGTTATTTACGTTTAAAGTTTGTGGTGGAATTTAAAAACGAGTTAAGATGACTAATATACCCCGAAGTGAGAATACTAATAAAAAAAGGGAGGAAGGTTCCATCTTCACCGTCAGATGGTCTTGGTTAGGGATCCAACGACCCAAATTTCTTTTTATGCTTTTTAATTTTGCTCCCCTTTGCAAGGGATCGCTCCTCTTAGTATACAGATGGTATCAATGTACGTGTCTTGTTTCGATAAATTATTCATACATTAGATGATAAAATAGGTAAAACAAATATTTAATAGGTATAAAGGATTAATGACGTACCCGTATGAATCGGAAATTTTTTTTAGAGCGTGCTGATAAGGTGTTGTGAATACAAGATTTAGAGAATGAAAGTGTTCTTCAATTAATTAATAATGTCAAAGATACATGAGGTATATATAAGATAATATTAGAGTAAGGGTGAGCAAACGGACCGGATGGACCGGACCGACCACATTCGGTCCGGTCCTCGGTCTAGTCTTTTCGGCTAATTCGGTCCTCGGTCCGGTCCGGACCGACCAAAAAACCGAAAAAACGTGCCAAAATATGCCTAATTGAACCGGACCGACCGAAGACCGGACCGGACCGAGACCGGACCGAGACCGGACCGACCACATTCGGTCCGGTCTCGGTCTATGGTTTTACCGGTTCTCGGTCTTCGGTCCGGTCCGGTTTTTGAACCATGCTCACCCCTATATTAGAGTAAAAACCTTAATAGTTAAATGGGCTATGAGTCTTTTATTAGTTATATGAACATCCACAATATAATAATCTATAACATTTAACTTTTTTTTTTATTATTATTTTTTTAATCTTAATCCAAATTCAAATCATATAAAAACAAATCCAATTTCCCCATTTACCAACCAAAGAGACCCTTTTAATGTCCTATATGTAAAAGGGTTTTTCTAACATGTGCCCTTAGGCACATGTTAAGAGTGGGCCCGTGTGTACTTTTTACTCAGAAATTCATAAAAAGTACACACAAAATATTTTTTTATTTGAAAGATGACAAGAATTCATAAAAAAAAGGACACAAAGGGCCCCTCTTAACATGTGCCTAAGGGCACATGTTAGAAAATTATAAATTTCGCGTCAACACGTTAAAAATCTTAAATTCTTCGTAAAATCTAAACAAAATAGTATTTTCTCATGTAAACTTTCCTTAAAAAAAATTAAATCTAACCGTTGATCAATGATGGGCTTAATAATCCTTGATTACTTGATATGCAAGGAACGATAACAAATTACTAATAGGTTCCATCGTCAACCTTATAAATACTAGCCTTACGCCTTCAGGTTTTTACATTCTCATAACAATCGATCACACACACCCCTTATTCAAGATTTCTCATTCTTGAAAGCGCACACAAATCTAGCGATATGATGATCATAAAGTTGAAGAAAACCATAAAAAAACAAAGCGAAAATAAGTGTAGAAAGATGGTGATCTTCAAACATCTCGAAGAGAACTCGGGTTTTCAAGAAACTGATGGATATGGGTACGAATGCAAAACGTGCAAGAAAAGGTTTACATCGTATCAAGCGCTTGGTGGTCATCAAGGGATCCATAAAAGGATTAAACCCGACGAAGATGACGCGATGTGCATGTTAAGTCTTAACATTATTCCTACTGGGTTGCATCGCTGCAAGATGTGTTCAAAAGTGTTTGAAACTGGGCAGAAGTTAGGTGGGCACATGAGGAAACATAGGGAAGAAAAAGCGTTGAATGTGATCAAGAAACAAGAACTGTGGAGGCAAAAGAGTGATTCGGTGTTGACGATGGCGGAACTAGAGCGACGTCAAGCGGAAGTAGATGAACAGATGCGGGCTAGAAGAGAGTTGATCTTGGCAGCGAAAGAATGGCGATTATGGTTTTGATTTGTTGGTATAAAGACGTAGTCGATATGATTAACATGATTCTTTTTAGGGAGTAGCCTGGTTCGGAACTGAACGAACTTGTGATCCAATTCTTTGTATAAAGTATAACATATTTAGATTATTAATACAGTTTGTTGAAGTTGTTCTTGATTTAATTTCTTGGCGTTTTATTGTTGGGTTTATGATTAGAAATCAATAATTGCAGTAGCAATGACAGTAATACTAGTAGTATTAGTAGTTCTGATTTTATATCTTTTTGTTTCAATTCTTTGTGTCATTGTTGATAGTAGTAGTAGTCTTTATTTACCAATAAAGATTGTTTGTTTTGTGAACAAAGATTGTGCAATTAGATCAGAAAACAAGCATATTATATCTAAGCCCAAAATCAATGTTTGATCAGTGTTAATGTGTTACATTAAAGTCTATGTTCAGTGAAAAGTTTTGACTTTTGAGGACCTTTTCTGTAATATTTCTTAGTTGATAAAGTGAAGGGTTGTTTGTGATGAATGGACAACGATAGATGTGAATTAGGTGTTACGTGTGGCTATGGTTTGAAGCTCGGGTTAGTATCGTGATTTAGATTTTGATATGCAAAAAATGTTATGCTTAATATCTATTGTTAAATTACTTTACTCTAAGAATTAGTCAGACTATATTCGTAGCTGACGTGAAAGTTGTCGGCGCGAAAGTAGTTTACGGTATTTGCTCTATTTTCTGCTATAATCAAATGTACTGGAGTGCAATCAGCTCAAAATGTTATAGTAATGTGCCTCGTGTTTCAGATTCAAACCAAAATCTAGGTACTTGCGAACAGTAGTTCTTCCTTTGTTTCTCTTGATACACATGTACAAGTACAAAAGTCAAACTTGAGTTTTACAGTTTAAGAGCCATGTCTTCATTGGCATGCATATGGTTTATGGTATATAAAATATAACAGTTTACACTTGTGAGTAATGCTATTCCTATCACTTTGTTTCTTTGCGGTGTCATGTCCTTATCACAAGACCCGGTTGACCCGCGAACCTTCTGACCAGTGTTTCCAAATGGCACATTCTGACCCATAACCGTTTCTACCCGGGCTTATATGAAGTCTAATATTTAAAGATGTTAAAGACCAATATTCTTTAGATGTTAAAGACGGATATCCTTTAAACTTGTGAACATTTATAGAGTATTGATAACATCTAAAGAAAAATATTAAACTGTTTACTTGTACCCGTTTTGATCTGGTTGACCCGTGACATGTCTGACCCGTCCTTAACTAGCTAGCACAAGTTGAGCTTATGTCTTTTTTAACTTCATAAGCTCAAGTTGATGAGCTCATAAGCCCTGAAAAGTGACTTCTCCATTTTCAACAAGCCAAACACCCCCTTAACTAGCTAGCACAACCTGCTTATCTTAGGAGATCTCTGCGTATCTTATTAGGGATGGTTGTCATCATTGATTGGGCTTAAATGACTGGAACAAACAAACTTTAAGAAAACAGTAATGTGTTATATTGTTTGTTTCAATCTTCTTAACTGAAAAATCGAAAGGTAACTTTGATGTTCATAATTAAGCTGGCTAGAGGGGGTGTTCTTCGTTCTGTTCATGATAGTCTTTGGAATACCATCAATTAGTGTAGTAAATTGGGTTATACTTTTTTTTTTGCTTCTTTTAGTTTTCAAATTTGAAACTTTGGTTCAGGTTGGGTCAAGATTGCCAAGTTTTGTATTCAAATTCAATAGCTCAGCGAAACGCGTATAAGAATGGGCTTATCAAGTTTGCATTTGACGGTCACTGTAGTAGTCAAAAGTATGGAATTACTATACTTTAGTCATTTTTTTTTCAATCGAAGAGTTGTAAAAAAGAGGATCATAGAAAGAAAATAAAAACCTACTCAGTAATCCAGTGGCAATAAAATTGGGTGCAAGTAAACTTCAGTGGAATATTTGTCCCGCATCGACCGGTGAAGAGCAAATGGGTACTGAAGAGATGCTATAAAGTGAAGCCATACACTTATAAAAGCAAATCACCAAGCCATCCATTTTGGTATAAATGATTTGTTCTTAGTTTTAAACTAGTTGGAAAACCGTGCGTTGCTGTGGGGTGTTTTCCGAATAGGGAAAGTGTATTAACGGCCGGTAGCTACTTAACGTCAATTTAGTGACTAAGGACTAACTTTGCAATGGACGTATAACATGAAGGACCAATCATGTAAACTATGCGAGGACTAAATATGCAACGAACTTTTGAGATGAAGGACCAATTTGGTATGGATTTTTAAAGAAAAGGTTAAAGATAACGGCCGTTAATTAACAGCCGTTAAATATCTAACGACCGTTAGTCCCGACCCGCCAAAACCCGACACGCCCCGCCCAAACCCGACCCGGGCTAAATGGTTTCTACAGTGTTTTGCATGGGTGGGGTTGCCATAAAGGCTCCCAACAAATGTATATATGTATAATGTTTTGGGACATCTTGGAAAATAAGGTATAACATTTTTTTATTTAAAACGAGTGTTAAAATACTTTTTTTTGCACCATGACATTTATAAGGTACAATACTAGTATAAGTTTTTGTATTACATTCTTTATGATGAAATCTTATTCTTTCGGCTCCTATATTTATTTACCCGTGTAGTTTGCTTAGGTATTGACTAGGGGTGAAAACGAGCCGAGCCGAGCCCGAGCCTGCCAGAGCTCGAGCTCGGCTCTTTTATATATATATAAAGCTCGAGCTCGGCTCTTTTATATATATAAAGCTCGAGCTCGGGCTCGAGCTCGTTTCGAGCCTTATATTTCGAGCTCGAGCTCGGCTCGTGAAAATTTTCTCAAGCTCGAGCTCGGCTCGGGCTCGACTAATTTTTATGGTGTTTTAAAGAAAACAAAGTTCAAGTGGAGCTCGGCTCGTTAATTACATAAGACTCGAGCTCGTTTACTACTTGTGAGCTTGTTTATACGTATATACAATATCTATACGTATATATTTCTAGGGCTTGTTTAGGCTCGCGAGCCTACTCGAGCTTTTTGTATAGAGCTCGGGCTCGAGCTCGACTATTAAATGAGCCCAAACTTAGGCTCGAGCTCGTTTAGGCTCGGCTCGTTCGAGCTTTTTACCGATCTGATCCCGAGCTTTACACGAGCGGCTCAGCTCGTTTCCACCCCTAGTGACAAACACATTGTTAGGTTGTGTGGTCACAAAGAGATTTCACAACAAATGTGGCAGTTTTACACATTTATTCGGCCTAGTTGAGGGATTATGAAATGTTTAAAACTTTACAGGGTGTGATTAAGTAATGTCATCTTCAGGAACATTGAGATAGATCCTTGCAGGTTTACACTAATGAGTAACACTCAAATGTTGGAATATGAATCCCATGGCAGTCTTGAGATTATACTATCAGTTAGTTGTCACAATTTCGCCTGATAGGTTTTGTTACTTGAATCCATCATTCATATATTTCCATTTTGACTAAATCAAACTGCAAAACCATACATGGACCAAACCCCTGTTACATTCCAAAACTCACGCATATTCACATGATCACATTATACAATCGAGAACACAACTCGTAAAAGTAGTGTCGAAACGACTAACTTACTACTGAATGCCACCATTTGAACACATATATATATGCCACTAAGAAAACAATCCTCATTAAATGCATAAATGAATTCTTGATGCATCTTCAATTCCATATCACAAATGATTTGAAAACTTATCTTTTATACGCAATATAATGATTTGAAAACTTATCGAGACAAATGCATACAGAACACTCGAACTTCAAACAAGCATAAATTTTGGTCTAAGAAATGTAAACTCCTGTTTCAGCTTCAAACCAATATCCAGGTACTTGCAAATAGTATGTTAGTAAATTTGACTGAGAGGGTGTTTGGATAGAGGGTTAGGAGATAGAGTAGGAAATGATAGAACGTGGTTGGTTTAAGGGTATGAGTTTTACAGTTCCTTGTTCCACCTTAGGGATTTGGGACTGCAAACCACCCGAATAACTATTACTAATTAAACTCACACCTTAGGGATCTCAATCATTACTAATATATTAATAACTATTACTAATACTAATGCACTTACTATTGTTCTTTTATTTTTTTGGTATGTTTTGATAAAGCCATTGAATCAATTAACTTACCAACCTAATTGGTTCTTGTTACCTGGTTTATAATTAAAAAAAAAAAAAAAAAAAAAAAAAAACCAGAAAACCAATCAAAAGACATGGTACTCAATAGCTTCTTGACTATTAGGCACGAACAAGATATATATTGGCTTATTGCATAACAACTTCAACAACACCGAAACATTAAGGTAGATCCATTACATGACTACACCAAGGAGTAATAGTCACATGTTGAAATTCAAATCCCATTGCAGTCTTGAGATTATCCTGCTGTTGTACCGTTAAAATTTGGGATCATTTAAGTTGATTTGAATTACGATTGGTAATGGTCTTTCACAAAAAAAATTTTTTGCTCCTTCAATAAGTCCCACCGTATAGTTTATAAGTTATTGGATCTTTAACAGTCATGTGAGAAGACATTAACAGTCATGTGAGTTATGATGATATTAACAGTCATGTTCATATAAACTGAGTGGATCTCAATCTTTACTAACTATTATAATGCAGTTACTATTTGTTCTAATTTTTTATATGTTGTGATAAATGCATCGAATTACTTAACTTATTAACCTAATTGGTACTTGTTACCATATTACTCGAGAGTTTTCTTCACTATGTCAACAAACTCCCTTATGGCGGAGAAAACCTTACACACCAATTTACACACCACAACTACGTCACAACTTCTACACAACTTCTTCACACCTATTTACTTCACGCCTATCTTCTTCACACCTTACTTCTTCACACCAATCTACTACACACCTATCTTCTTCACTTCAATATGCTACACACCTATCTTCTTCACAACTACACTACTTCACTACTAATCAACTTCTACTTCCTACACAACTTCTATTACTTCTAAACTACTTATTACATACACAACACAACTTCACAAATATATGTACACAATGCACAACTACTCTTCAATACTTCTTGAACTTAGTTGTAGAAGGAGTGTTCTTCTTTTGCACTTTGGATGAGTATGGATGAGAAGGGATTGAATCACTTAAACAAGGATTAATATACAAATGATCAAAGGGTTTTAGAGGATGTTTAGAGAGTTTGAGATCTGAAAATTTCATGCAAAAGGTGAGAAAAATTCTAGGTTTAAGGTGATATTTATAGGCAACAAGTTCTGACAGAGGAGCGTGGCCGGCCCCCTTAAATCAAGGCCGGCCCCCTTAAAATTAAGGGGACCGCCTCTTATAATTAAGGGGGCCGCCCAACTGTAACGGCCAGAAAACTTGTCTTTTTGTGGGGAAAATTTATTTGGTGAAAAACTAACTGATTTTGGTTAAAAATTTGAAATCATATATTTAGTATGATTAAAACATTTTTCTTTATTACCAAAAGTGTTTTTCAAAAATATATAATATGTTTATATAATTAAATAAACTTTGTATTAGTTAATTAAATACTCATTTGATCATGAGATGTATTAAACACTTGTTTATTCATATCTTAAGTGATTAAGTTGGATATAGTGATATAAACTAGCTTAATACTTGTTTACGTAATAATCTTACGTTTGATGAGTTTACATTTTGTGATTTTCAAAATATAGAGATATCGAAAAATATAAATAACGTTTTCATTCATTATTTATGTCAACAATCTCCCCCTTTTTGATGATTACAAAATCTAAACTCATTAATCGAAAATTAGTATATATACAAGTATTATTATGAGTTTATATCAATTCTCCCCCTTTTTGTTAGCATCAAAAAGGTTAACCCGATTTTATTGAAGCTCCCCCTTGAAGTATACTCCCCCTCGTTTTGAGGTCAAAAGGAAATCGAGATATGGAATACTTGCAAAAATATTTAGTGGACAAGCAACATATATATGTATATAGCATGCAAGAGTAGAAACTAAACATAACCATAATCATTGATCAAATTAAAAAAGATACAAGTAGTGCAAATAAGAAAAGCCTTGAAGGCTTACAATCATAAATAAAATAAACTAAAGCTCTAACATGAAAGTCCTCTCTAGAACTTGCCATCCAAAATGATTTAAACAAAGTTATTCTCAACCATGAGTCATGCTTAATTTGGGAGAAGTATTGTTGTAGGTAGAGATGATGGAGTTGAAGGAGGTGAGGTTGTGATGTATGTTGGTGGTGGAGGAGTGGATGTTGTTGGTTGAGGGTGAGGAATCAAACTTTCAATATATGAAAACATGTAACGGATTTCATCTCTTAGTCCAAAGATGATGGTGCGATTATGGATGCAACAAAGACAAGTATCACCATGAGTTTCAAGTAAGCTCCATGGGATGGGATTGTAGGTAGGTGGATTGAGTGGTGAGGGTGAAAATTGTGCATCAAGGGGTGTGATGGGAGATAATGAGAGTGTTATGTCTAAGGTTGTATTTTCAAGAGATGATGGTGGTGGAATTCTTGGTGGAGATGATAGGTGAGTATTGATGTAGTCATTGATAGATGATGACGATGGTATGGAAGAGGTGGAGGTTCCATGTGTTGATGGTGTTTTGGATGGTGCATTTGGAGCACTAGGAGATGAGCATTGAGGTGGTGGTGATGGAGTGGTATTGTCTTCATTTGTGAGATCAATAAAGAGTTGTTTTGGTGGAATGATAACAAGTTTTTGTTTCTTGGCATTGTTGGAGGTGGTGGCTTTTGGTGATGACATGATGAATTTGTTGAGGTTGATGATGATGAGGAAGTGTGGGTGAAGATGGGATGGGTTATATAGTATGAAATCATGATTAGAAATGGTATTAATTTGAAATTTCATTGTTAGATTCCAAAATCAGTTTAGTTTTTAAGGGAAATGGTAGCTGGGGCTAGCAAAAGAGGTCACAAGTTGCAAAAGAAAATAGTGTAAAAATTGTTCCAGATGGCCGATCCCCTTAAATTTAAGGGGGCCGCCCCTTATGAATTAAGAGGGCCGCCCATCTGACGACCCAGAAATAAAAAAATTTCAAAATTTTTTTGGAAAAATGTTATATTCTGTTTTGATTTTGCAGCAAGCTCTATTTGAACATTTTACATTTGTTTTTGTCCATTATAAAGCATATATGTATATATAATTCTACACAAGTCATGCAAGCATATATAAAAATCAAGTATAAAAACATGCATACATGTAGAGCAAATAATATAGAGTAGTAAAAAGCAATAAAGTGCAAATATGTCTAGAAGCAAGGCAACCAATAGCATATAAGAAACATCCTACAAATTGTTTAAGAGGAAAAATAAAGCCAATGTCATAGACAACATCACTACTATTTCTTTCCTAGCACCCCATCAGCAGTAGTGGTAAATGACTATAAGTCCTCCTCATCGTCATCCCTTGGAAACGAGAACGAAACAAGAATGCTAGGACGATTAGGTTTAAACTTGCGGGTTTTGCGAATTGGAGGGAGAGTGAGAGGTTGGAGGGTTGGATAGATAGATTGATAAATACTGTCATCGAGATCAGGATAGTTTTCAATGACATACTTGTGAAGACGAGTGAGAAACATACCATACAGAAGGATAGCTTTAGGATTTGCTCTTGCACATTCAATACGTTTGATAAAGAAGTAAGCCAAATTGTAAGGTTGCTCGGCAACAATACAATACAACATATGAGCAAGACAAGCCGAGAGATGGTCTGATTGTCCTTCGGAACCAAACACATTCTCTCGAACTAGTTCTTCCCAATAATCCATGTCTGGCATTAATTCTTTACGAAGAATTTGATTTTTAGGATTTGAGACATGTGTTGGGTATGATGCTTTGGGTGGAAGTTTCACATTCCAACCCGAGCATTTGACGAATATCTTCGGGAGATGGAATTTTGGAGATATAAGGACCATGAGTAGGACGAGAACGTTGGAGAGCGCAAAGATCCAATTCATTAGTGAATACGGATTGACCGAAAAAAGGAATTTGAAGGATTTGACCAAATTGTGCAAGAGTGAGAGTAATAAATTCATGTTGGATCATGAATGAAATGAAGATCGAACCAAAGTCATCGGTTTCAACCGTGACTTGGCTATAGAAGTCAAGAATGAAGCGAGGAATGATGGGTTCATTAATTTGGAAGAGACATTCAAAATGGATATTGGTGAATGAGCTTTCGATGAAATTGGATTGATTGTAAGCTTGATCTACGACTCGACCTTCATGAATGTTTCTATCTTCTATTTGACGATAGATACGTGCAATGGAGGGAGAGGTAGTGGGAAGTTTAGAAACTTTGGGAATGTAGTTTTTGGTTAAGAAAATATCTTCGGTAATACCTTTTGGCATTTTCACCTAAACACAATAACAATACAATAGACCAAAATATAAAAGAGAATAAAAGTGTATATGTTGTTAAGACTTATGTTGGAACGTAAACATACTTTGGCACTAATCCTACGAAGTAGTTTACCATGTTCCTCAATATTGTTTTTAACTCGTTCTAGATATATTTTACGATGTTTAGTAGGTGGTTATGGACAAATCCAAATGCCCTTTTAAATATCTTAATATATCATGAAATTTACTAGATTTACATTGGGTTGTAAAACTAGCCATTTCTTACGAGTTTCTTATGCATGTGATTTGTTTTCGAAAAAGATGGTTTGTATTTTGACTCAAAAATGTCATCTTTAGAATTAAACCAAACGCTTCCTTAACTATCCACTTACACTACTAGTATGTCAACATATATATATATATATATATATATATATATATATATATATATATCTTGACAAGTCCGATTAACAAGTTTTAGATTTATAATCATGACAACGTTTTATAAAAATTATAATGACTAAGTTTTGATATTATTTGGACATAATCCAAACACCCCCTTATTGTGAACAAAAATATTTTTACTAGGTCGAAAAATATAGTTTCATGTTTTACAAGTTATAAAAGTATAATGTGATTAGTTTTAATACGTTTTCAAAACATTATTCAACAATGTGTTTGCTAAAATTTTTGAAAAGGAGTGTATGAAATTTTTCAAAAATTTTCGACAAGATAGTTTATAATTTCTAGTTTCTAGTGTTGATTAATCATTCTAATCCTAGGGGAAGCATTTAGTTATGAAGTTTTAAGACTCAATTCGAAAGAAAATGTGAAATTGAAGAAATTTATAAAACATGCATAATCATGAGTTTGACCAACTTAGATGAAATTAGATAAAATGTGTTATGAAAAACTTACAATACGTAATGGTGATTGTGTTAGACGAATTTGCCCTTTGCGAATTAACCCGAATTATGTGATTTGGAAGTGATTTAAGGTGTTTTTGGGTTTTGGTTTTCGTCACAGCAGTAGCAAGGGAAGGAGAGTGTGAAAAAGTGGAGTGTTTGGCAAGAGGAATAAGAGGAAAATGGGTTGGAGTACTCAGATGGCCGGCCCCCTTAAACATTAAGGGGGCCGCCCTTCATTATGCTGCCGGTCCCCTTAAACATTAAGGGGGCCGCCCTCCAAAATGTTTATTTTTCGTGTTTTTGGTTTCTGGAACGAACAAGAATATATATATATATATATATATATATATATATATATATATATATATATATATATATATATATATATATATATATATATATATATATATTAGATTTATATTTAATCAAAAATACGTTGGAAAGTATTCGCACGAAAGGAATTTCTTGACATTTTTACTTGACATTTCGTCAATTAAATTTTCTTGATTATTTCGGATGAAATTCATCAAGTTGTCAAGCGGACGAGAGAGTTGTGGAAGGTTCATAAGTATATATATATATATATATATATATATATATATATATATATATATATATATATATATATATATATATATATATATATATAAGGGCTTATAAGACGAGAATATAGGAGGGAGACGTATGCAACAGAAGCCGGGAGTTTGTTTCATCCATAGATTTTTTTTTTCGACTCGTCTCTCTTCATCAGCATGAGTGTTGTTGAACATTAAAGTTCAATAAGGCAAATGGGGAAAAGAAAGGGTTCGTAAACGAACAATTTCTAGTTCTAGAAAATCAACAAATGAATTTTCTAGGTTATATGATCCTATATGTAACTAAGTATATATATATATATATATATATATATATATATATATATATATATATATATATATATATATATATATATATATATATATAAACTAGAAGAAACAATGAGCCAATCAAAATTACATAACAACTAGATACTAAACTAAGCATGCATTTCTTGGCAAGGAAATAAAAGGAAATGTGTACCTTTCGTCTTCAACGTGTTTATCTTCAAAGTCTTCAAGGAGTAGTCCGAACAAGAAGTGACATCAAAGGTTTCCATGTTTGAATGGCGAATATTTTTACGTTGGTCCCCATTGTCTCATTTGACCAAAGTTATTTGATCCGAACATGTTTTGTATTTGACTTGGGTGCATATATGGTGGAAACATTCCCCACGGATTGAAGTTCCACATTTGTTGATTATTGTTGAAGTTTCAATTATTTTGGTTTGCTCTTGGTTGAGGTGTTTTAGGTCTGGGGTAAGAATTATTTGGTTTCCTAGGTGGTGGAGTTTTAGATCTTGTTTTAGGTTTGGACGATCCTACTTCGGTTTTTAAAGATGGTTTATAAAACGATTTTATTTCTTCATTACTAGAAATAGGTATTTTCTTATCATTTATGAGTATATACTTAGGATTAGATTTTGAAGGTTTTAATTCCTTGAGTTCACTTTCAAATTTAACATTTTTAATTTCACTTGTTGAAGCTTCAGTTGAGTTAAATAAACCGGTTTTATCTCCGGATACTCTTTGAATGCTTATGATTTTACTAAGTGAATTACTACTATTTTCAAATTTATCAAGTTTGCAAATTTCTTCCCTAAGTTTGTTGTTTTCACTTTTAAGCTCTTGGCATGATTTACATTTTTCAACAATTTCTTTACCTTTTTCAAGTTGATGTATTTTAATTTTTAGTTCTAGTACTTCATTTTCTAGTTGGTTGTTTATGTATTTTAGTGATTTGTTTTTAGCCATTACTTGTTGTCCTAGTTTGCATAATCTATTGTATTCACTATCTAAATCTTTTTCATCTAATGAAAAATTTTCATCACTAAAGTATTCAGTTTCGGAACGTACCTCACTTGATGTCTTAGCCATGAGACACTTTTCTTCCTTTGTTGTTTCTTTCTCATCTTCATCGCTATCACTCCACGCTCCTCCAACAAACGCTCTTTGATTTTGATCTCTTGTCATCATTGGACATTTTCCAATGAGGTGATTCGGATCACCACACTTGAAACACTTTCTCTCAATCTTGCTATACTTGTCATCATTATTCTTTTGAGGTACTCTCCTTTCATCATGTGGTTGTCTAACGAATCTTCCTCGCCTTTTGAAGAATTTCTTGAAATCTCTTACGGCCATGGCATATTCTTCGTCATCGCTTTCGGAAGATGAGCTATCTTCGTTGTTGGATTCCTTTCTAGCTTTCAAGGCGATTGACTTGCTTTGTTCTCGTTTTCCTTTAACTATTTCGGAGTCCTTCTTTATAATTGCTTCATAGACTTTCAAATTTCCAATTAATTCATCAAGTTGTAGTGTTGACAAATTCTTTGATTCCTCAATAGCCGTCACTTTAGCTCACCATTTCGGGTGAAGAGCTCTAAGAAACTTCCTAACAAAATTCTTACTAGAAAAATTCTCATCAAGTGCTTTTAAACTTGTGATGATAGTGTTAAATCTAGCAAAAGCATTATCAATTGATTCCTCTTTCGGAATCGTGAATTGCTCATATTGTTGAACAAGTAGATCTATTTTATTATCTTTGACTTGATTATTACCTTGGTGAGTTATTAATAAAGAGTTCCAAATTTCTTTTGCGGTTTCACACATAAAGATCCTTTCGTACTCTTTACGTGGTAACGCATTGTAAATAACCATTTTTGCTTCATTATTTTTAGCAAGTTTTCTTTTTAAATCATCATTTTGTTTTTTAAAAGGTACGATTTCATCTTTCTTAGTTTCGGGGTTATTTTGAATAGGTAAAAAGTCACCATTGGTAATAACATGCCAAAGATCTAGATCTTTTGATTTCACATAAGTTTCGAATCGATTTTTCCAATATAAAAATCTATCACATTCAAATAGTAGTGGTCTTTGCATAGATTGCCATTCTAAATATTTTTCAGATTCCATAGATCGTTACAAGTTTTAAAATACAATATATTTTTAAAAATCTTGCTAAACCTGGCTCTGATACCAATTGAGGAAAACTAGAAGGGGGGGGGGTTGAATAGTTTTACGTCATTTTAAAATTTATAAAAACAAGTTTATTTTAAAAACTTTGATTCTAGTTTATGTGATCTCAATACTTGCACTATATAAACAATTATATATTAACTAACTAACTAAGCTAATAAAATATAAGTAAATAAGTAAGTAATGAAAGGAGTTGGAGAGATCAAACCACAACACAAGGATTTATAGTGGTTCGGCTACAAGGTCACCTTCCTTGTTCCTACTCCACTCCCCGAGTCACCTACTTGAGAGTTTTCTTCACTATGTCAACAAACTCCCTTATGGCGGAGAAAACCTTACACACCAATTTACACACCACAACTACGTCACAACTTGATCACAACTTCTACACAACTTCTTCACACCTATTTACTTCACGTCAATCTTCTTCACACCTTACTTCTTCACACCAATCTACTACACACCTATATTCTTCACTTCAATATGCTACACACCTATCTTCTTCACAACTACACTACTTCACTACTAATCAACTTCTATTACTTCTAAACTACTTATTACATACACAACACAACTTCACAAATATATGTACACAATGTACAACTACTCTTCAATACTTCTTGAACTTAGTTGTAGAAGGAGTGTTCTTCTTTTGCACTTTGGATGAGTATAGATGAGAAGAGATTGAATCACTTAAACAAGGATTAATATACAAATGATCAAAGGGTTTTAGAGGATGTTTAGAGAGTTTGAGATCTGAAAATCTCGTGCAAAAGGTGAGAAAAATTCCAGGTTTAAGGTGGTATTTATAGGCAACAAGTTCTGACAGAGGAGCGTGGCCGGCCCCCTTAAATCAAGGCCGGCCCCCTTAAAATTAAGGGGACCGCCCCTTATAATTAAGGGGGCCGCCCAACTGTAACGGCCATAAAACTTGTCTTTTAGTGGAGAAAGTTTATTTGGTGAAAAACTAACTGATTTTGGTTAAAAATTTGAAATCATATATTTAGTATGATTAAAACATTTTTCTTTATTACCAAAAGTGTTTTTCAAAAATATATAATATGTTTATATAATTAAATAAACTTTGTATTAGTTAATTAAATACCCATTTGATCATGAGATGTATTAAACACATGTTTATTCATACCTTAAGTGATTAAGTTGGATATAGTGATATAAACTAGCTTAATACTTGTTTACGTAATAATCTTACGTTTGATGAGTTTACATTTTGTGATTGTCAAAATATAGAGATATCGAAAAATATAAATAACGTTTTCATTCATTATTTATGTTAACAGTTTTATTAAAAAATATTATTTTTGTACCGAATACCCTTCAATTGGGTTGTCAACCCACTTGATAATCATAGTCTTATATACTTGCAATCAAGGTTAGTAAGGACTTATTTTCTTAAAGCTATAGTTTTTCCATCTTTTAGACTAGGTAAAAGAATGTGGCCTCTTTGGTCATTTCTCTTTTAAGAAATATTGTTTGATATCGATTATTGGAGAAGAAATGGCTAAGAAGAAGATGCTATAAACCGGAGGCACACACTTGTCAATCAATTGCATAGCTATTGACATTTTTTGAACAAAAAACTTGTCATTCTCTAGTTCAATCATTCTTATAGTTTTGAATATAGTGGGTCATAGTAAAGTAAGTAAGATGTAATTTTGTGGTTTATGTGCTAGATTATACACATACTTCACAATGCTCTATTACATTTATAAATTATAATACTTAATATAGTTATTTTATTTTATTTTATTTTATTTTATTTTTTTTAACTATAATACTTAATAGTTTTAGCAATTCATAAAAGTTGCTTTGAACATGAATTGTAATGTTTTTTCACAATAAAAAAACAAATTTTAGTTTTTTTAATAGGCTTCATTGTATAGTTTATGAGTGGTGAGGAATTAACAATCATATCAATGAGTTGTGAGGATTATGAGTTATGAAGAATTAACAGTAATATCAACCTATGAGTTGTGATGAAATCAACAGAGAGGATCTCAATCTTTACTAACTATTATAATGCACTTACTATTGTTTTATTTTTTGATATGTTGAGATAAAAGCATTGCATTAATTAACTTATCTTGTTACCAGCATTAAAAAAAAAGAACAGAAAACCAATCGAAAGACACGGTACTCAATAGCTTCTTGTCAACAACCTCAGGTGATTCGTCGTCATGTTCATGATTAGATTCTTGGGCATCTTCGTCTTCATATTCTTCATTTTTCTGTTCTCTTTTCCGCTTCATCTTCTCCGTTACTAAGATAATCATAGGACTTATCCGATTCACAACTAGAATCATACGATTGATACCCAGAAGACTCATTATCACACCTAAAAATGTTGTGATCACTTTCACTATCGAAATCTGACGATGCATTTGGATTGGTGTTCTCTCTTATGGTGATACCATTACCTCTACGAACATTGGGTGCATGTGGTGCATTTTTTTTATGTCATAACATACTTCCCCTTATCAAGTCTCTTTTGCCTCGCTAGCACAACTTCATCAATGTTGGCGTCTAAACCATCGTTATGAGCTAGAAAACCATTTTCATTACCCACCAATGTATCGGTACCCCTTTGTGGAGCTGCCTCGTCAACCCTATCTGGTACAACCTTATCTGTAACCATATTAACCACTATTTCCGGAAGTACCTTATCAACACGCCTCCTCGGTGTAACCTGATCTGGAACCATATCAGCCAGCGGATTGTCCACCACATTATCATTAACTTCTACAATGTTATCCACACCCGTATCGTCTACAGCCTGATTAACATTCACATTATCTATTATCTCATCTTCAAGTAAGAATGGGTAATCGAAACCACAATCATCATTACGCCAAAGTCTATGGAACCAAACCTTACCATCAAAGTCTTTTCTCACAGGCATTTCTTTTAAGGGGGGAGACCTTAAGTAAGGAGAATGAGCTTCTTCCTCAACCCACGTAATCAGCTCATGTACAGTCATATTACCGGCATCCTTTTTCAAGTTTTCATGATGCTTCTTTTTTGAAGTAACCTCAGAGTCGAAACTCTCTAAACACCAGTTTTGATGATAATAGGGTGCTAAATTTTGAGGAGAATGAGCAACATATAAGTTTACAGTCTTATGTTGTTTAGCTGCATCATATAACGCATGGACATCAGCATCCCTTTCAATTATTTTTAAACCCCCACTATCGATATCTAACTCAGAAATACATATGAACAAAGCCCATATGTTTTGCCTTATCTTAGCAAGCAAAATATCTAACATACGGCTAAACATAATCATTTCAGATGATGAGGCCTCCATTAGAATTTCTCTACAGTATACATACCTTAAAGGATCAAACATAAAAATACCATTGTAATGTATTTTGAAAACCACATCAAGTGGTAAGTCCATGACACATGTTACAAAAAAAATTAACTAATCAAAACCCTAATTTCAAAAAACCCCATTCAACATACTTTTATAATAAATTAATGCAACTGGGGTAAAAAAAACATTAAATATTAGATAGAATATACCTTGTTTGATGCCAAAATTAGAAATCCGACAATGATTGGGTGAATTTATTATGTTGGACGATTTAGGGTTTGGTAACACGTTTTGGGGATCTTGAAAGTGAAACATGATGAAACATGTGGGGTTAAAAAGATGAAAAGATTGTGTTAATACAAATATCGCCTAAAAACGTTATTTATATTTTACGATCTTTGCTAAGTTTTGTTAACGACAAAATGTAGACTTTAGTTTCTAAGTAAAACATAATCTTAGTTTTAAAGACTTGCATAAACTAGACATTTTCTACATTTTACATTTCATAAAACACAACACTTTTTATTTCTTAAAATAGAAATGTCACGTCATTTATGGCAAGTTTTGTCAATATACATTTATGGAAAGAAAGTGTGTTTGACTAACCATATGTTTGCTTGCACAAGTTTTGTGTTTAACTAGGTGTAATGAGATGTGACATTGTTTGGTTTGCAAGATTTATGGCAAAACCAACTGCAAGCCCGGCGGAACCCTGGGGGTACACGGGCGGAACCCATCTGAGGGTTCCGCCGTATCCGCCAGGCCTGCAGAAGGTTTTGCTATAAATACTAAGCCACAAGTTTGATTTTTGGCTTATCATTCTACATCATATTTTCACACACATTCATTCATTCTTTCATCTAACCCTTTAACCTCTCATATGTGAAGTTTCTTTTTGTAGCAAAGAAGTTCACGAGTTCATAAAAAGTTACAAGTATTCAACACAACGTTGCAAGACTTGTTAGCTTAGCATTGTGTAGACTTGTGTAGTTTACACTTCATTTGATTGTGTATTTTTAGTAGTGATCGGTTAGTATTTTAGTCCACAAAATACAAAGTGTGACGGGAGTTGTTGTACCCTTGTAAAAGAACTAACGGGAGTGGTTGGCCCCTTGTAAAAGAACTCGACATCTAGCTTAGTATCGGTAAACGTGTATAAGCGACGTGTAAGGTTTTCTCCGCCAGTGAAAGGAGCTTGTTGACTAGTGAAAGAAACTCTCGAGTTGGATACTCGGGGCGTGGACGTAGGGCAAGGAAAAAGAGTCCTTGTAGCCGAACCACGATAAATACTCATGTTGTGGTTTAATCGTTTCTTTCTTTATACTTGCATGTTATATATTGTGTTTGTGTATATATCTTTGATCAAAACGGAAAGTTTCAAAAGATAACTTAACAAGTTAAAAAGATTTTAAACGGTAAACTATTCAACCCCCCTTCTAGTTTTCCATAATTGGCATCAAGAGCTACGTTACTCAAGCTTTTAAAATATATTGTGTTTTAAAACTTGAAACGATCCATGGATTTTGAAAATTACAAAGAAGGGCAATCTATGCAAAGACCACCACTTTTTGAAGCAAATGGTTTTATATATTGGAAAAACCGTTTTGAACCTTACGTGAAATCTAAAGATATAGATTTATGGTATATAATCATTGATGGTGATAATATAGTTACTAATATTAAAGATGATAATCAAAAGAAATTGATTGCTAAAAATAATGAAGCTAAAATAATGCTTTACAATGCTTTGCCTAAGAAAGAATATGAAAGAGTCTTTATGTGTAAAACCGCCAAAGATATTTGGCAATCTTTAATAGTCACTCATCAAGGAAACTCACAAGTTAAAGATAACAAAATTGATCTTCTTGTTCAACAATATGAACAATTTCTTATTTCCGAAGATGAGATTATTGATAATGAATTTGCTAGGTTTAACACTATTATTACTTCACTTAAAGCACTTGATGAATCTTTTTGTAGTAAGAATTTTGTCAGGAAATTTCTTAGAGCACTCCATCCGAAGTGGAGAGCAAAAGTGATGGCAATTGGAGAATCCAAGGATCTTTCAAGCATGTCACTTGACGAGCTAATTGGAAACCTCAAATGGTAATGGAAAAAGATTCAGAACTAGTTAGAGGCAAGAAAGAAAAAGTTAAGTCCATTGCCTTGAAAGCTAGAGTCCAATTAAGTGATGATGAAGAATCTAGTTCGGATAGTGATGATGAGGAATATGCTATGGCCGTTAGAGACTTCAAGAAGTTCTTTCGTAGAAGAGGGAAGTTTGTAAGGCAATCTAAAGATGACAAGAAAACTTTCCGAAAAGATCGTGATGATAGGAAAGGAAAGTTTGAAAGGAAATGCTATAGGTGTGGAGACACAAGTCATCTAATAAGAAAATGTCCAAAACCACCCAAAAGCGAACCTCAACAAGCTTTTGTGGGTGGTGCTTGGAGTGATTATGAAGGAGATGACGATGAGCCAAAGAATGATGATATTGCTCTCATGGCTCACGACTCAAATGAGGTGTGCCTCAAAGTTTGTTTGGAACCGGATGAATGGATTAAAGATAGCGGTTGTTCAAGGCACATGACGGGTAACAAAAGCCTCTTCACTACATATCACAAATGTGATGGAGGTAATGTTACGTTTGGTAGTAAAGCTAAGAGCAAAATCATCGGAAAATGTACAATCTCTCATGACTCCCTTTTTATAGATGATGTAGCTCATGTTGATAACTTAGGTTTTAATCTCCTTAGTATTAGTCAACTTTGTCGTAATAAGTATAATGTCCTTTTTAGTGAAAATGGAAGTAAAATACTTAAATATGGTATAGCCATAGCCAAAGGTGTTCTTAAGAACAACGTATACGTCATGAAGATGGATCCAACATCTAGAGACAAACTTTGTCTTACTTCATTAGATGAATCTTCAACTTTATGGCATAGACGTTTAGGACACGCTAACATGAGACTAATTCAAAACCTCTCCTCCAAAGACTTAGTTCGAAACCTACCTAAGTTGAAATATGACCAACACTTTTGTGATGCTTGCAAAGTCGGTAAACAAGTCCATAGTAGCCATCAGGCTAAAAACATGGTTTCTACATCTAGGTGTCTAGAACTTTTGCATATGGATTTATTTGGTCCATCCGCTATACAAAGTTATGGAGGTAACTTCTACACTTTGGTCATAGTCGATGATTACTCAAGATATACTTGGACAAAATTTTTGAAAGTAAAAATGAAGCTTTTGATAAATTTGAGATTCTAAGTAAGAAAATTCAAAATCAAGTAGGGTCTAATATTGTGTCTATTAGAACGGATCACGGTACTGAATTTGATAATGAATTTCAATTTGGAAACTTTTGTGATATTAATGGTATTACTCATAACGTTTCGGCTCCACGTACCCCTCAATCTAATGGTGTAGTAGAACGTAAAAACCGGACATTGCAAGAGATGAGTAGAACAATGCTTAATGAACAAAACATTCCACAAAAGTTTTGGTGTAATGCCGTTGACACATCAACGTACATTTTAAATCGAGTCTTAATTAGACCATTTTTGAATAAAACTCCTTATGAACTATATAAAGGTAAAAAGCCTACATTAGGATACTTTAGAGTGTTTGGGAGTAAATGTTTCATTCTTAACACCAAGGATTATCTCACCAAATTTGACCCAAAGTCTTATGAAGGTGTATTTCTTGGATATTCACAAAATAGTAAAACTTACATTATTTTGAACAAAGAAACCTTAAGAGTCAAGGAATCGTTGAACGTAACATTTGACGAGAGTCCACCTCCCTCTAAGACATCACCTTTGCTAGATGATGACTTAGTTGAAAGCCAAGTAATAGAAAGTCAAGAGGTCTTAGGTAATGACAAAGAAGATGAACTATTAAACAAAGAACTTGTCAATGTCAAAGAATCTAAAAGTCATCCATTAGATGGTGTCATAGGCAACCTTAACGAAAGAACTCTAAGATCAAAAGTTCAAAATGAAAGCAACTATTTTTGTTTCGTGTCAACCATTGAACCGAAAAACATTAATGAAGCCATTAAAGATGAGTCTTGGGTAATTGCAATGCAAGAAGAGTTAAACCAATTTGTTAGGAATGATGTATGGACATTAGTTCCTCAACCAAAGAGTCAAACTATAATTGGAACAAAATGGGTCTTTAGTAATAAAATGGATGAAAATGGAATCGTGTCTAGAAACAAAGCTAGGCTAGTTGCACAAGGATATAATCAACAAGAAGGCATTGAATACGATGAAACTTTTGCTCCGGTTGCTAGGCTCGAGTCAATTAGAATCTTACTTGCATATGCATGTGCACACAATTTTAAACTTTTTCACATGGACGTCAAAAGTGCATTTCTAAACGGAGTCATTAATGAAGAAGTGTATGTTGCTCAACCACCGGGCTTCATCGATTTTGAAAAACCAAATCATGTGTACAAACTTAAAAAGGCTCTTTACGGACTTAAGCAAGCTCCAAAAGCATGGTATGATCGACTTAAAACCTTCCTAGTTGACCATAAGTATACCATGGGCTTAGTTGATAATACTCTCTTCACTAAGAAGAAAGATTCACATATTATCCTAGTCCAAATCTATGTTGATGACATAATATTCGGATCAACTTGTCAAGAATTATGTGTGGATTTCTCAAAAATCATGCATGACGAGTTTGAAATGAGTATGATGGGAGAACTCAACTTTTTCCTAGGACTCCAAATTAAACAACTAGAAGATGGTATCTTCTTTAACCAATCTGAATATATTAAGGACATGCTTAAGAAATTTGGATTAGAAGATTCGAAACCAATCAAAACACCCATGTCCACGGAAACTAAACTCACCAAGGATGAGGAAAGTGAATCCGTAGATAGCACTAAATATAGAGGTATGATTGGTAGTCTACTTTACCTAACGGCTAGTAGACCCGACATTATGTTTAGTGTTTGTCTATGTGCTCATTTTCAAAAAGATCCTAAGACTACTCATCTCGAAGCCGTTAAAAGGATTTTTAGGTATATTAAGGGCACTACACATTTAGGTTTATGGTATCCCAAAGGAACGGGAATAGACACCATAGTGTATGCCGAATCGGATCATGCCGGTGACTATGTTGATAGAAAAAGCACAAGTGGTATTTGTACTTTTTTTGGACATTGTCTCACCTCATGGTTCTCTAAGAAGCAAACGGCTCTTGCTATCTCAACAACGGAAGCCGAGTACGTTTCGGCCGGAAAGGCATGTCAACAAGCTCTTTGGATGAAGCAAGCTCTTGTCGACTACAGAATTCAACTTAACGACATCACAATTCTTTGTGACAACAAAAGTGCCATTGATCTTAGTAAAAACCCGGTTCAACATGCTCGTACCAAACATATTGAAATCCGTCATCATTTCCTTCGTGACAATGTTCAAAAAGGAAATATCTCAATTGAGAAAGTTTCTTCCGAAGACAACATAGCCGACATTCTCACAAAACCCCTTAAACGTGAACCTTTTAACCTTCTTAGGATACGCTTAGGACTCATGGAACCTACATTGTAGTTCTGGACATTAGACAAAAATCACAAAAATCAAAACAAATCCATAACTCTTTTTCTCATCAGGGTCGGCGAAACCCTCAGACACAATGGACGGAACCCAATTCAAGGATCCGCCGTATCTGCCGACCTGCAGAATCATTTTTTTGTTTATATTAAACCAAACACCCATTATTTCATACCACCACTTCCAAACTGTTACTATTCACTTTACCATCCATCCAAACCTGCGATTTCTTGGTCTTCCTTTCACTCACATTGCAAATCAATCATCATTGTAAGTATTCTAAACTTGATTACAATCCTGATCTGAGTCTAAGAATTCTATTTTTGCACAAAAACAAAAACTTGGGGTTATGCATTAACTTGAGAAACTCATGCATGAAATTAGGTGTTTAACAAAACTAATCATGTTCCCCATAGTTAGGAATTGCATTCTTACTAAGTGTAAACATGTTTGCAAAAACACCCCATGTCGAATTCTTCCAAAAATTTCTCACAAATAGGACAGATATTTTTTCGTCTCACATTGTGAATACAAAATCAAAACGTTATGTTTAAAACATCACTTGCATAATGTCTCGTGAATGCTAAAGGGAATACATAACCAATATGTATTTTCGAGTACATTCAAACGAAGCTACATTGAACTAGGGGCGCTTGGGTTATCTTTTGTTTTATAACAAAACTTGCATTATAAAACGTTTTTGAAGCATCAAAATGGGTCAAGATAACCGCACCTCCACATTGTTTTCATATAGGCACACACTAGAACACCCACATTACAATAGTCGTTTACTTAGACTAAAATGTGAAATTTTGTTTTTCTAGGAAATCATGCCTCCTCTAACCCACTACGACCACAAGGACACCATTAAGTACCTACCCAAACACCACAAAAGCAAAGGTCTTACTCCAACTCAAATCGACGTTTTCAAAGCCTTAGAAAAACGTTATGTCCATGAGGATAGAACCATTGACCCGTCCTTCCTAGAAGGTACAAACCTCTACCCGGAATTTGCGACAATCAACTTTGAGTGTCTCTTAGAAATTGACGAGCCTATTTGTCCTAGGTTCATTTTAGAATTCTATGCATCCGTCACTCTCTCCACGGATGAGTATGGTCGCATGTCTATCAACTTTAGGGCTAGTAGTCATCAATACTCCTTCACTCTTGAGGAGTTTGCTCAAATCCTAGGTGTCCCAAACCGTGGTACTTGCATCTACTCCGACTTGCACTCTCTCTCTTAACTTTTGACACACTCCATGACCGCATCCATCCTTATGACACCCCTTTTGTTTCCAAAGATGAACTTCGTAACCACCTCTTCATTAGGACAACCACCACTAGGAGAACCCGCTCGAGAAATGAGGTTGATAAGGACCCATATGGAATGCAACTCAATGAACTCAAGCCCCAATTCAAGAAATGGGAGGAAGTACTTAGAGCCAATGTCATTAGCACAATAGGAAACCGAGATCATATAAATCTTTGCCTTTGCTACATGCTCTACTCCTTGTCTGTTAGGCAACCCTTCAACCTTGCCTACTACATGGCTAAGAGAATGGCCGACATTCCCGTGCATGGCACAACAGCTATGCCGTATGGAATGCTCTTGACCCGTCTCTTTAGGTTCATCTCTTCCATTCCACCAACTCCCAACGATCTTCGCCTTGACTACTGATGAGGCAAAAAATGAACCGTTTTTAGGGGGTCATTTAAGCCGGATTTGGAATTTATTTGATCAAATATTGCCCTAAATTGTTCCTTTTGTGATTTTAGGTACTTTGGGAGTGAATTCTGGAAAAGAAAACATGTTGGACGTTTTTGGAGCATAAAAGTGAAGAAAACGGCAAAGACTTAATTTTCCTTGCTGGGAACAGTACTTGACGGCGTCAAGAAGGATTTTTTGACGGCGTCAAGAGCAAAATGGATGACGACCCAGAGAAAACTTGACGGCGTCAGAAGTAGGGCGTCAAGAGTAAATTTGGTGACAGCCTGGAGCAGGATTACACATGACGGCGTCACCCATGGATCTAGGCAGTCCGAGAACTTTATTGGCGGGGAGATGTCGGTGTCAGATTTTTCCTCTTGACGCCGTCACCTCACAGAATCTATATATACTTTTATATTTTTCATTCATTAAGAGAGGAACTTGTGTGGAGAATTCTAGGGCCGTACCTAATAAACCCTAGGTCGTTTGTAACAGTATTTTCAAGGGTTTTCACCCCTTGAAACCTTTCATGTTCAATTAAGATAAGTCTTCTTTCAATTCATTCAATATGTCTATGTGTTGTTTGAATATATCTTATGCTTGTCTTGATTATAACATGCTAGGCTAGATCTTTCATGTGTTTGCTTAGATGTAATGAAACCTAGATGTTGATTATAGGTTGATTGCTTGTTTATAGTTGTAATGGATGAATGATTTCAATGTTAGGCTTAAGAAAACTGGAAGATCTCCATTGTGTAACTTGCTTGAACGTCTTAAGAAATATGAATCGATGTGTACTAGGTTTTTATGATTGTATTTAATGCATGAGCGAATTCTAGTGATCTCATGTTAGGAGCTTCTTAGCCGGCTCGACATAGGAGTGAAGTAGGAGCTTATAGGATTGGGGAAGTAAGTACGCCACCCCATGAATGGTATTAAGGAATACAATCCGTCATCCACGCAACTGTAACAAGTAATTAACCTGTAAAATATATTTAGGGAGTAGTGAAATCTAAGTAAACACAATTCTCCCATATATTTCTCACACCACTAGTTTAATTTAGTTTATTTTCATTTTTATTATTTTATTTTGATTGCACCTTAGTTATTGGGTTAGTTGACTAGCAACTAATTCCGCCCACTCCTTCAAAAACTGAGATTTTTATTTGCTTTTATAAAACATAAAAAATACAAAAAGAATCATCCCTCACCTCTAGACCTAGTTTTTAGGCTTTCTAATCCTAGCGACACTATTCCTGAGTTGAACGATCAATCCCCCGGTACTTGTCACTATACTATACTACAACGATCAGGTACACTGCCTGGTGGGGGTTGTAAGCTTCTCGAGATCCCTCGAGAGGTAAAGCCTGGTGCAATTCCCACGCATCAAGTTTTTGGCGCCGTTGCCGGGGAATAGTTATTGTCTAGGTTAGAATTTCTTTTTATTAGGTCTACTTGCTAGATTCCTTTATAGTAAGATTTTATTTTTATTTTTAGGTTCTCTTTAGTCTATCTTATTTCTTCGTGTCTATGTTCGTAATCTTTACCATCCGACATCATGGAAGGTGGTAACATCTTTGAACCCATCAACCCACCACAACAAGACCACCCACAAAACCCACCACTAGCTAACCAACCTCTTAGGCCCCGAACCCTAGGAGAGTATTCCTGACCTAGCCACCAAGGCTACCGAAACACCATTGAGCTCACCCAAGGAGCCAATGTGTCTCCCTTGTGATCCGCCACCATCCGTATGGTGCAAAGCGGATGTGCATTCCAGGGACTTCATTCCGAAGATCCAAATCAACATCTCAAGGACTTCTTTGAAATCGTAGATTCCATAGACCTTGATGTTACAACTAGAGAGTCAACCCGATTACGCCTATTCCAATTCTCTCTACATGATCAAGCTAGTCAATGGCTTGAGCGTTTACCCGCGGGATCCATCACCTCACGGGATGATCTCACCACTCGTTTCCTTGCTCAATTTTTCCCACCAGGGAGAACTACCAAGCTTAGAAATGATATCTTGATGTTCCAACAACGTCAAGGTGAAACTCTATATGAAGCATGGACTCGTTTCAAGGACTTAGTCCCTCATCATGGCATAGACCTTTGGCTCCAAGTCCAAATCTTCTATGACCATATCGATCTCTCTACAAGGCGAACCATTGACCAATCGGCCGGTGGCAAGCTACATGATCTAGGTGCGGAAGAATCATGGGAACTCATAGAAGATCTTGCTCTCTATGACAATGAAAGTTGGAATGATCCCCGTGATTTGAACAAAACGGTCAAGGCAATATCTTTGCCTTCGAACAATTCTAGCACTCCCGACCGTAGGATCATGGAACTTGAGGATCAAGTCAAGTTTCTCATGAAATCTTACGAAGCTCCTAAGCCTTCAAGCCAAGTGAACAAAATCACTTCTTCATGCGAATTATGTAGTGGTCCCCATGACACTCGTGATTGTGTGGAATTCCCCGGAACAGCTTTTTCGGACTACGCATCCTCGCGTACCGACGAAGCGGGAGATAAGTGGTACACTTTCAAACCCGAGCCAAACCCCTATGGTGATTCCTACAACCCTGCTTGGAAAAATCACCCAAACCTTAGGTGGAAACAAAACCAAACCAATTATTCCAATCCGCCTAATCGTTACCAACCAAACGGTCCACCCTCCAACCGTACTTTCAACAACAATCCTTCTAACAACTATTGTAGTACTAACAATTTTGAAGGATTGATGTCCAAGTTTATGGCATCTCAAGAAGCTCGCATAGCTAGGTTTGAAACCGAATTCAACCAACAACAAACGGAGATGACCAATAAGATTGACAACTTGTTGGAAGCCCTCAACAACCAAGCGTTAACTACACCTAGGAAGGACACTAGGGACGCCAATAGCGGAATCCAAACTAAGGACCCCTCGTCATCCAAACACGTCCACTTTGTCAATGTTGTCACCGTTAAACCAATTGATAAGGATATAGAAGAAAGTGACAAGGATGAAGTTGGAGTAGAAACCGAGACTAGGGATGAAATTAGGGAAGTTGAGGTTAATAAAGGAGAAAAGTTAGAGGAAGTCGAGACTGTAGAAGAGTACTTTGATAAGTTTCCCACCAAGGAAGAACGGGAATATCACAAGGATTTATTCGATGATCCCGAGACACCATATATCCTTGGTTCACCCCTTATCAAAATGGGAGACCCCTCTAACATCAACATACCATGCAACATTGGGCATATGCATGTATGGAAAGCTTATATCGATCCTAGGTCTCCTATAAACATCATGACTAGGACTTATTATAATTGGGTAATGAAGAAAGAACTTGGTTATAGGATGATGCCCAGTAAGAATTTGATAAGTAATTTTGTAGGTAGAGTGAAAGGATTGCATGTGATTGTCGGAAATTTCACTTATGAGATCGATTTTATGATAGTAGAGGATACTCGTCTGGTGATAGATGCTTGCCTAAGTCAAGTAGTGTTCGGAAAACCATTTGTTGAGGCCACTAAGATGAGTTATGATCCGACTGTAGGGATAGTTAGGTTCAAGGAAGAGAATGATGAGATTGCCTACCAAATGCCCTATAAGATTGAGCAGTACCGCCTCCTGTCAAACGTAGAAAAGGAACACGAACAAGAGGCTTACAATAGGAATGATGAAGATAGACGTAGAGGAGTAGAGTATGTGATGAATAGGATGCTTGGTTTCTATAAAGAATGCTTGCAACTAGGTCCGGAATACAAAACTGGTATAGGAGATGACCTAGAGAGTGAAACCAACGATGAGGTCACGTAGTAACCCATGACCTTGAGTATAGCTACAAGACTCGTAAATAAAGAAAAGCGCTTCTTGGGAGGCAACCCATGTTTTGTGTGATTTTTTTTATTTTGTTTGATTGTTATTTGCTTCCGTATGCATGCTTTATTTTTATTGTTGGTAGATCATGTTTCAAAATAAAATGGTGAAAATACTTTATTTTGTTATTTGGCTTAGTCTTAACTTCATCCAAAGGTATTTCGCAAAAGATAAGTGTAAGGGGAAACCTCAAATATGTTTTTAAGAAACAAAATTGATCATGATTCTCCACAATATTAAATGAACATGTATATTCGTATTTGTTAGAGTCAAATGCTTATATCGAGTCATAATGATATTTTGCAGGATTTTCCAGGAAGTAGGACAAAATTTTTCTAGAAATTTTCCGGAAACTTAACTTAAGAATTTCTGCAGGTCACTTCTAATGGCGTTAGGAAGAAATTCCTAACGGCGTCATGTGTAAAATTCTGGAAATTTTACTAGTTTTGTTTTTCTAACGGAGTCTTAAAGTTTTTGTTGAATCTTTAGTTTTATAATCTCCGGGAAATCTGCAAACATCATTCCACAAGCATTATATCTTATTATGTTTTCTAGGATTTGTTAGCATATATAGATTGCCGCCGATTTTATGCGAGGTTGCCTTGTTTGTTTTCTCAGGTTTAACAGGTTATGTATGACAAGAAGATGATTTATATTCTGGAAGGGAAGCTTTGATTGTTCATTTTCTTGGAGGAAGATCTAACCTGGTTACCATATTATCCATACCGAGCGAATCAGGGGAGTATTTGATTTCAATCTTTTACCTATTTTACTTTTACATTCTTTACTTGAACATTGGGGACAATGTTCATCTTAAGTGTAAGGGGAGGGTAAAATGATGATACCTTATAGATACACTTTCACTTGAGTTTGTTTGTTTGATGGTAGGTGCGTAATAAAACTATGAGAAATACTTGTTAGTGTAATTTTAGCGCCAAATTTAAAATTTTTTACAACATTTAGGAGTGAAACTTTAGCCTTAGCAAGCGTCTCATGGATAGGAGACGTATGACTAGCACAAAATCGTACCATTCAGAAAAAATTTCCACCCAAATATGTGAGGTTCGCCTTTAGATTTGATAGGAAAAACATTTACTATTAGTGCTTATGAGTGTACCGGTAGCATTTAGATTCTAGAACTTGCGTTAGTGATGCATCCCGAGACCGCTAGTGAGACTACATTCGTGTAGTAGGATTTACTACATGATAAGAGGCATTAAAATCACCCTTGTGTTAAACCCGTATCATAATTACTTGACCATTTAAGTCATATTACTTGGCTAGTAAAGTCAACTAATTTTTCCCACACCATTAGCGTTGTACTCATTTTTAGTACACGAAACCCCTAGTACACCCCTCCGAGCCTATCTTTTCATTTCTAACTTTAAGCATCTTACTTAAAAGAAGAATTTGTTACACCCCACTTAAATGTACACCCAAATCGCCTTAGCCTTCCGTGTATGCACTCATCTTTAGTGCATTATTGTTTCATGTTTAAACCCTTAGTTAATTATCTAATTGATTACATGGTTGCTAAGTCGAGTCATATCCTTGTACTATTGTTTTGGGGCGATTGGGACTCATGGGTAAAGTACTTATTTTATTGAGTAATGGGGAAGAACATCATTTATTACCCCCATATGTGCGTTAATCTTAAAAGTACTCCAAGTGTTTTGATTTTCTTAATTCGAGTCATTAGAGTAGTTTATTGTAAAGTATGTAAAAATTCAAATGTAAGGGGAATGTACATTCCATATAATGTATTATTTTGGATGGTAGGGTAAGAGTGTATGCAATAAATAAATAAATACATAATAAAAAAAATCGAAAAAATAAAAAAAAAATTGAAAAATCAAGAAAAAGAAAAAAAATTGAAAAAGGAAAAGAAAAGAAAAACATACGGACTACCATCCTGTTTCATTCTATGTTTATTTTGTGTTTTAGTTATTTTTCATTTATTAGCTTAAGTTGAGTCTAGTCTTGGCTTAGCAACGCCATATTGTACATGTAATTAACCAAGATTATTAACTCGCCACCAGTAAAGATTGCCTATATCCAACAAAACCGTGTATTTCATATCCCTACACCTAACGTTACAACCCTTTAAAAAGACCTCTTTGATAGTTTATCCTAGGTGCTTACGCCATGTGGTGGAGGTTTGATCCTTTCCCAAGCCTATGGTAATCTATTTTGCTATGACAGGTAGTGAGAGATGTTTTCCATTTCCATATTGTGATATTACTTTATTACACCCAAGAGATGTGAGTATCTAAACACTATTTGTGAGGTGCTAGTGTATGACCTCCGTGCTTGTCTTTGGTCTTTAGTGGAACGATTATTTGTTGTAATTACTTTTATATTAGTGTTAAATGACCCCTAACTTGTATTTTGACTAGAATAAAAGCGCATTTGCTTGAGGACAAGCAAATCTCAAGTGTAAGGGTATATGATGAGGCGAAAAATAAACCGTTTTTAGGGGGTCATTTAAGCCGGAATTGGAATTTATTTGATCGAATATTGCCCTAAATTGTTCCTTTTGTGATTTTAGGTACTTTGGGAGTGAATTCTGGAAAAGAAAGCATTTTGGACGTTTTTGGAGCATAAAAGTGAAGAAAACGGCAAAGACTTAATTTTCCTTGCTAGGAACAGTACCTGACGGCGTCAAGAGCAAAATGGATGAAGACCCAGAGAAAACGTGACGGCGTCAGAAGTAGGGCGTCAAAAGTAAATTTGGTGACGGCCTGGAGCAGGATTACACATGACGGCGTCACCCATGGATCTAGGCAGTCCGAGAACTTTATTGGCGGCGAGATGAAGGCGTCAGATTTTTCCTCTTGACGCCGTCACCTCACAGAATCTATATATACTTTTCTATTTTTCATTCATTAAGAGAGGAACTTGTGTGGAGAATTCTAGGGCCGAACCTAATAAACCCTAGGTCGTTTGTAACAGTATTTTCAAGGGTTTTCACCCCTTGAAACCTTTCATGTTCAATTAAGATAAGTCTTCTTTCAATTCATTCAATATGTCTATGTGTTGTTTGAATATATATTATGCTTGTCTTGATTATAACATGCTAGGTTAGATCTTTCATGTGTTTGCTTAGATGTAATGAAACCTAGATGTTGATTATAGGTTGATTGCTTGTTTATAGTTGTAATGGATGAATGATTTCAATGTTAGGCTTAAGAAAACTGGCAGATCTCCATTGTGTAACTTGCTTGAACGTCTTAAGAAACATGAACCGATGTGTACTAGGTTTTTATGATTGTATTTAATGCATGAGCGAATTCTAGTGATCCCATGTTAGGAGCTTCTTAGCCGGCTCGACATAGGAGTGAAGTAGGAGCTTATAGGATTGGGGAAGTAAGTACGTCACCCCATGAATGGTACTAAGGAATACAATCCGTCATCCACGCAACTGTAACAAGTAATTAACCTGTAAAAGATATCTAGGGAGTAGTGAAATCTAAGTAAACATAATTCTCCCATATATTTCTCACACCACTAGTTTAATTTAGTTTATTTTCATTTTTATTATTTTATTTTGATTGCATCTTAGTTATTGGGGTAGTTGACTAGCAACTAATTCTGCCCACTCCTTCAAAAATCGAGATTTTTATTTGCTTTTATAAAACATAAAAAATACAAAAAGAATGATCCCTCACCTCTAGACCTAGTTTTTAGGCTTTCTAATCCTAGCGACACTATTCCTGAGTTGAACGATCAATCCCCCGGTACTTGTCACTATACTATACTACAACGATCAGGTACACTACCTTGTGGGGGTTGTAAGTTTCTCGAGATCCCTCGAGAGGTAAAGCCTGGTGAAATTCCCACACATCAACTACTCTCTCATTCCACACACCTTTGTCCCACTAAGTGATAAGAGAGTTTACAAAGCCTAAGGAAAACGTGCTCATCCTCCTACCTCCTCATCATCTTCCTCAATGAGTGAAGATGACACTTTGCCCAACTCTAGGCTCCCACCTCTAGAATACCTTTCCCAACTTCCGGATATTCCAAATGAGTCGGCGGAGTTCAAGCAAACAAAGGGGATGTTTAAGAATCTTGGAAGATTCCTTGGAAAGCTCAACAAGAAGATTGACCGTCAATGAGTGCGGGTGTGTAGGAGTGTTTGGCACTAGGTGCTATTTGAACAATTTGGTCGTTTAAACAATGTTTGTGATGTATTTGTGTGTTGGTACAATTTGTGATACTATTTGGAACATGTATTAACTAACAATGATGTAGGTAGACAACTTTTGGCAAGTTGTCAAATTTTCATGTTTATAAAATTTTCACTAAGTATAGTGAAATTCGCTACCCCCCCCCCCCCCCAGTCAAAGTCCTATGGTATGCGTGTTTACATGTCCATTTTTTGCATTACCTAACCAGATATGCATTATATTTTTGATTTTAGGAGTTTTCGAAAAATTTGAAAATCATCTCGTGGGTCAAAATCGCGGACTGTATTGTTTTTCAGGTCTGGCGGATCTGGTGGCACCCTAGAATGGGTTCCGCTAGTGTAATTGCTGGGCAACCGGAAATGGCCCAACGGATCGGACGGAACCCTCACACGGGTTCCGCCTGTGTATCCTGAAGGTTCCGCTAGATTTCCTGCAGGATTTTTTTTTAGTTTTCAACATTTCAACATCCAATCAACAAAATACCATCCTTTTAGATAGAAACCAATTTCCTGCAATTTGTTAAGCACAATAGGGTAGTTCTCATTCATTATAACTCAAAGAAAACCATTTCCCGCCAAATTTCAAAAATATCCATAACTACCTCAAGGAACCTTCACACATAAAGGAAGGAACCCTTCCAAAGGTTCCTTGAAATCCCTGAGACATATCCTTCCACAAATTTGCCAAAACCACTAAGCATTTAGTGCAAATATTTGTCTTCCTACTTCACCATTTTCATTGGATTGACTTCCATGATTTGACAACCCACAATTAGTCTTCCAAATCATTAGGAACCTCCATTTTTGTATGGCTAAACATCAAATCCAAACACTCCTTCCCACACTCCTTCATCACTATAAATTAAACCATCCTAAACACTATCAAATCACACCTTCTCCATCATAATCTCTGATCTTTAAACTATTTTAACAATGACTAAGTCAACTATCACCTCTCAACCATCAAGACCCGTCCGGAAAACTGCCCGGATAAGTGTCAAACCACTTTGGTCTAACCAATCCATCAACCTAAGCTCCTCATCCTCGGATGAATTCACCTCACCAATCAAAAATGAACATTTTCTAAACCTTGCATCTCCATCTCAATCACCCAATGAACCCAATGAGCTCACTCCACCACCAACAAAATCACCCATTGACCCAACTCCACCAAGTGCTCCAACCCAACCATCCAAAACTCCATCACCATCACCATTACCTAAACTTGAACCTATGGAGTTATTTGGGTCTCCTCCAACATCACCACACCCTTTTGTCCAAGATCTCAATGATCTTCCACCAAGACCAACACAACCACTACCTTTTGCAAATGAAACACCAAGGTCAATTCTTGACCAAAATGAGCATTTTAACCACAACCAACCACCACAACAAGTGTACCACCAACCCAAACCATTGTTGTTTCACCCTATCTACCATGACATCCATGGTCCTCTTTATGGAGAACCAAATTTTGAAAACCATGATCACATTATCAAGCCCAAACCTTTGAGTCTTTCTTTCCTTCCTATGAGGAAATCCAAGGCATGGTTAAGAATCATCTCCATCAAGCAATGGAATTTCAAACCACCTTGCTTGACTCTATACCAAACCCATCCTCCAACCAAGAACCAAAAACCAACCAACCCTCAAACCAAGAAACCAAAACCAACCCATTTCCACCCACTCATCCCCATGTTTGCTCAAATTGTGAGCAAATGGGTGAAAGCATCAAATTGTTGCTTCACCAATTCCAAGATGAAACCCGTTTTGCATTCCAACACGTCATAGAACGTTTGGATGCTCTTTCCCACCCAAACAAATCCTAGACAATATTTGGAGGCCTTTTGCCCCATTTAGGAAAGTAGGACTTGATTTTCTTTTATTTTCTTGGTTATTTTTAGTTTTTTTTTAGAAGTAGGAGGATCTTTCCCATTTCTTGTCTTTGACTTGTAAAAGTCAAATTTTACTTGAAATGATATCTTTTTCTACTTACTTACTTGCATTGTTGGTTGATCATTTTTGAGTTGTTATTGTGGTTGCATTATGTGTGGTAACTACAAGCTTGATTATATATATCACCAACTAACCATTTTTTTTGTAGGATCAAAATCCATGTTTCCCATCTTGGCACTCCTTTTAGGGGGAGTAACAACCAAGGGGGAGCACGTGCAGTATTCCGCTTCGCTACTCTACTTTTTGTTTCGACAAAAGGGGGAGAAATATATTAAACCTTTAAACTTAATATGATTTTCATCACTTAAGTAAAACAAGTTTAATATAATTTTTTTTAAGTCTTAAACACTAAGATTTTGTGAGTTACTTAAAAACAAAGTTTATGTTTTGTCATCAACAAAAAGGGGGAGATTGTTAATACAAATATCGCCTAAAAATGTTATTTATATTTTACGATCTTTGCTAAGTTTTGTTAAAGACAAAATGTAAACTTTAGTTTCTAAGTAAAACATAATCTTAGTTTTAAAGACTTGCATAAACTAGACATTTGCTACATTTTACATTTCATAAAACACAACACTTTTTATTTCTTAAAATAGAAATGTCACATCACATTTATGGCAAGTTTTGTCAATATACATTTATGGAAAGAAAGTGTGTTTGACTAACCATATGTTTGCTTGCACAAGTTTTGTGTTTGACTAGGTGTAATGAGATATGACATTGTTTGGTTTGCAAGATTTATTGCAAAACCAACTGCAAGCCCGGTGGAACCCTGGGGGTACACGGGCGGAACCCATTTGAGGGTTCTGCCGTATCCGCCAGGCCTGCAGAAGGTTTTGCTATAAATACTAAGCCACAAGTTTGATTTTTAGCTTATCACTCTACATCATATTTTCACACACATTCATTCATTCTTTCATCTAACCCTTTAACCTCTCATATGTGAAGTTTCTTTTTGTAGCAAAGAAGTTCACGAGTTCATAAAAAGTTACAAGTATTCAACACAACGTTGCAAGACTTGTTAGCTTAGCATTGTGTAGACTTGTGTAGTTTACACTTCATTTGATTGTGTATTTTCAGTAGTGATCGGTTAGTATTTTAGTCCTCAAAATACAAAGTGTGACGGGAGTTGTTGTACCCTTGTAAAAGAACTAACGGGAGTGGTTGGCCCCTAGTAAAAGAACTCGACATCTAGCTTAGTGACGGTAAACGTGTATAAGCGACGTGTAAGGTTTTCTCCGCCGGTGATAGGAGCTTGTTGACTAGTGAAAGAAACTCTCGAGTTGGATACTCGGGGGATGGACGTAGGGCAAGGAAAAAGAGTCCTTGTAGCCGAACCACGATAAATACTCGTGTTGTGGTTTGATCGTTTCTTTCTTTATACTTGCATGTTATATATTGTGTTTGTGTGTATATCTTTGATCAAAACGGAAAGTTTCAAAAGATAACTTAACAAGTTAAAAAGATTTTAAACGGTAAACTATTCAACTCCCCTTCTAGTTTTCCACAGATTGTACTTGAAATGAATAAACTAGTACATGGTTGCTCTGTTGTCACTGGTTTGAGGTTGGAATGTGGTGGGGGAGAAAAGAGCGTGTGTGTGAGTGTGTTTAATTCCACTCAGGCAGTTACAAGAAAAAATAAAAAAGCATGATTAACCGGTAACTTGGGTGGGGGTGGAATAATACTCACTTAGGGATGAGCAAAAGAACCAAAGAACCGGAACCGGACTGAGAACCGGACTGGAACCATGAAGAACCGAACCGGAACCAGAACCAATGGTTCCAGTTCCAGTTCTTGATTTTGATATTTTTCAGTTCTTGGGTCGGTTCGGATCTATTCTACCGGTTCTTGGTTCCGGAACCGAATATCTAATAATTATAAAAATATGTAATTTTTTTTACTTATTATCAAAATATTAATCAAATCCTACATATAATAATAATAATAATAATAATAATAATAATAATAATAATAATAATAATAACAACTACTAGCTATCAAGTCAAACACTCTAAATCCTAATCTTTAATTCACTGAAACATCCACAAATCAATAATTAATCTAAACCTAATAATATTCCAAGATCATTCATCATTATCAAAATAAAGGAAGTAAGTTTACATTTTATTTTTATTTGCATTCGATTAGCTTTTACATGTTCATCATGCTAAAATTTGCTAGCACTTTTATTAATACATTATTTATTATCTATCATTATCATGTAGCCACATGATCATCACGTAGCACTTTTAGTTTTATTAATACTTTGCCTAACAGATATGAACAAAGTTTTAAGTTATTTTATTTTGTTTTCCAGATTGTTATACATTATTATTTTGTTAAAAATATGAACGAGTGAAAGTAACTATAGAATGATTGACTATTCGAGTTTATAGTTTAGTTGTTAATTGTTATTTACTTAAATGTAAATGGTTGCATGTACTTAAAAAGTTTATTACTATTTTTTTTTTGTGATTTTTATTAGTTTAATAGAAAAGTGGTTCTTATACAGGTAGATCCAAAAGAACTGGAACCGGAACCGGAACCAGAACCGGAACCAAAAGCTATATTTGGTTCGGTTCTCGGTTCCTACTTTTTAGAAAAATCGGTTCTCGGATCCACCGGTTCCGGTTCCAACCGGTTCCAGAACCATGCTCATCCCTATACTCACTTATGGACAAAATAGTCGACTTTCACCCACCAACAAGGAAAAAATTTTATTTGCTACTCAAAAGTGTTTTTTTTTTTTGCAAGTATGATGCTTTATTTTGGTAATAGCCCTTTTATGAACTATAATACTAATATACTTTGAGAAATGATACACTCAAAAAGATTTTCACAAAACTATACACAAAATGAGATGTCACAGAGTGATTAGTGTATTTTTCTATAGCTTCTCTTTCTTCTCTCTCAATAAGCCAATCACTTCATGTCATCTCCTGTTGTGGATTGTTCTGTGGAATTTTTTTTGTGAGTGTATCATTTCTCATATAGTTTTAGCAATTCATAAAAGTTGTTTTGAACATGGTTTGTAATGTTTTTCACAACAAAAAAGCAAAATTTTTATTTTATTTTATTTTATTTTTATTATTATTATTTTTTTAGGCTTCATTGTATAGTTTATGAGTGGTGAGGAATTAACAATCATATCAATGAGTTGAGAGGATTATGAGTTATGAAGAATTAACAGTCATATCAACCTATGAGTTGTGAGGAAATCAACAGAGAGATAGGATCTCAATCTTTACTAACTATTATAATGCACTTACAATTGTTTTATATTTTGATATGTTGAGATAAACGCATTGAATTAATTATCTTGTTACCAGCATTAAAAAAAAGAACAGAAAACCAATCAAAAGACATGGTACTCAATAGCTTCTTGTCTATTAGGCACGAACAAGATATATATTGGCTTATTGCATAACAACTTCAAAAACACCAAGGAGTAATAGTCACATGTTGAAATTCAAAACCCCTCCACTAAAACTTTCTTTTGCAAATTATAAATTTCCCCTTCAATTCTCTTTTATTATTTCTATCATCACGTTAAAAATCTTCAATTCTTTGTAAAATCTAAACAAAATAGTATTTCTCATATAAACTTTCCTTAAAAAAATTAAATCTAAACCGTTGATCAATGATGTGCTTAATAATCCTTGATTACTTGGTATCCAAGGAACGACAACAAATTACTAATAAGTTCCATCAACCTTATAAATACTAGCCATACGCCTTCAGGTTTTTAACAATCGATCACACACACACATACCTTATTCAAGATTTCTCATTCTTGAAAACGCACACAAATCGAGCGATATGATGATCATAAAGTTGAAGAAAACCAACATAAAACAAAGCGAAAATAAATGTAGAAAGATGGTGATCTTCAAACATCTCGAAGAGAACTCGGGTTTTCAAGAAACTGATGGGTACGAATGCAAAACGTGCAAGAAAAGGTTTAAATCGTATCAAGTGCTTGGTGGTCATCAAGGGATCCATAAAAGGATTAAACCCGACGAAGATGACGCGATGTGCATGTTAAGTCTTAACATGATTCCTACTGGGTTGCATCGCTGCAAGATGTGTACAAAAGTGTTTGAAACTGGGCAGAAGTTAGGTGGGCACATGAGGAAACATAGGGACGAAAAAGCGTTGAATAAGATCAAGAAACAAGAACTGTGGAGGCAAAAGAGTGGTTCGGTGTTGACGATGGCGGAACTAGAGCGACGTCAAGCGGAAGAAGATGAACGGATGCGGGCTAGAAGAGAGTTGATCTTGGCAGCGAAAGAATGGCGATTATGGTTTTGATTATTTGGTATAAAGACGTAGTCGATATGATTAACATGATTCTTTTTAGGGAGTAGCCTGGTTCGGAACTGAACGAACTTGTGATCCAATTCTTTGTATAAAGTATAACATATTTAGATTATTAATACAGTTTGTTGAAGTTGTTCTTGATTCTGCTAAGTAGTTCTTGATTTAATTTCTTGGCGTCTTATTGTTGGGTTTATGATTAGAAATCATCAAATCAATAATCGCAGTAGCAACGACAGTAATACTAGTTGTATTAGTAGTTCTTGATTTTATATCTTTTTGTTTCAATTCTTTGTGTCATTGTTGATAGTAGTAGTAGTCTTTATTTACCAATAAAGATTGTTTGTTTTGTGAACCAAGATTGTGCAATTAGATCAGAAAACAAGCATATTATATCTAAGCCCAAAATCAATGTTTGATCAGTGTTAATGTGTTACATTAAAGTCTATGTTCAGTGAAAAGTTTTGACTTTTGAGGACCTTTTCTGTAATATTTCTTAGTTGATAAAGTGAAGGGTTGTTTGTGATGAATGGACAACGATAGATGTGAATTAGGTGTTACGTGTGGCTATGGTTTGAAGCTCGGGTTAGTATCGTGATTTAGATTTTGATATGCAAAAAATGTTATGCTTAATATCTATTGTTAAATTACTTTACTCTAAGAATTAGTCAGACTATATTCGTAGCTGACGTGAAAATTGTTGGCGCGAATGTAGTTTACGGTTTTTGCAATGTTTTATGCTATAATCGAATGTATTGGAGTGCAATCAGCTCAAAATGTTATAGTAATGTGCCTCCAGTTTCAGCTTCAAACCAAAATCTAGGTACTTGCGAACAGTAGTTCTTCCTTTGTTTCTCTTGATACACATGTACAAGTACAAAAGTCAAACTTGAGTTTTATAGATTAAGAGCCATGTCTTCATTGGCATGCATATGGTTTACACTTGTGAGTAATATTATTCCTATCACTTCGTTTCTTTGCGGTGTCATGTCCTTATCACAAGATCTGGTTGACCCGCGAACCTTCTGACCCATGTTTCCAAAATGACACGTTTTGACCCAGAACCGTTTTGACCCGGGGCTTATATTAAGTCTAATATTTTTAGATGTTAAAGGCTAATATTCTTAAGATGTTAAAGAAGAATATTCTTTAAAAACTTGTGAACATTTTATAGAGTATTAATAACATCTAAAGACCAATATTAAACTGTTTACTCGTACCCGTTTCTATCTGGTTGACCCGTGACATGTCTGACCCGTCCTTAACTAGCTAGCACAAGTTGAGCTTATGTCTTTTTTAACTTCATAAGCTCAAGTTGATGAGCTCATAAGCCCTGAAAAGTGACTTCTCCATTTTCAATAAGCCAAACACCCCCTTAACTAGCTAGCACAACCTGCTTATCTTAGGAGATCTCTGCGTATCTTATTAGGGATGGTTGTCATCATTGATTGGGCTTAAATGACTGGAACAGACAAACTTAAAGAAAACAGTAATGTGTTATATTGTTTGTCCCATGACATTTATAAGCTACAATACTAGTATAAGTTTTTGTATTACATTGTTTATGATGCAATCTTATTCTTTCGGCTCCTATATTTATTTACCCATGTAGTTTACCTAGGTATTGACTAGGGGTGAAAACGAGCCGAGCCGACCCCGAGCCTGCCAGAGCTCGAGCTCGGCTCTTTTATATATACAAAGCTCGGGCTCGAGCTCGTTTTGAGCCTTATATTTTGAGCTCGAGCTCGGCTCGTGAAAATTTTCTCAAGCTCGAGCTCAGCTCAGGCTCGACTAATATATATGGTGTTTTAAAGAAAACAAAGTCCAAGTGGAGCTAGGCTCGTTAACTACATAAGGCTCGAGCTCGTTTACTACTTGTAAGCTTGTTTATACGTATATACAATATCTATACGTATATATTTCTAGGGCTTGTTTAGGCTCGCGAGCCTACTCGAGCTTTTCGTATAGAGCTCGATTATTAAATGAGCCCAAACTTAGGCTCGAGCTCGTTTAGGCTCGGCTCGTTCGAGCTTTTTACCAATCCGATCCTGAGCTTTACACGAGTGGCTCGGCTCGTTTTCACCCCTAGTATTGACAAACACATTGTTAGGTTGTGTGGTCACTAAGAGATTTCACAACAAATGTGGCAGTTTTACACATTTATTAGGCCTAGTTGCGGGATTATGAAATGTTTAAAACTTTACATTGTGTGATTAAGTAATGTCATCTTCAGGAACATTGAGATAGATCCTTGCAGGCTTACACTAATGAGTAACACTCAATTGTTAGAATATGAATCCCATGGCTGAGATTATACTATCAGTTAGTTGTCACAATTTCGCCTGATAGGTTTTGTTACTTGAATCCATCATTCATATATTTCCATTTTGACTAAATCAAACTGCAAAACCATACATGGACCAAACCCCTGTTACATTCCAAAACTCACGCATATTCACATGATCACATTATACAATCGAGAACACAACTCGTAAAAGTAGTGTCGACACGACTAACTTACTACTGAATGCCACCATTTGAACACATATATATATGCCACTAAGAAAACAATCCTCATTAAATGCATAAACGAATTCTTGATGCATCTTCAATTCCATATCACAAATGATTTGGAAACTTATCTTTTATACGCAATATAATGATTTGAAAACTTATCGAGACAAATGCATACAGAACACTCGAACTTCAAACGAGCATAAATTTTGGTCTACGAAATGTAAACTCCTGTTTCAGCTTCAAACCAAAATCCAGGTACTTGCAAATAGTATGTTAGTAAATTTGACTGAGAGGGTGTTTGGATAGAGGGTTAGGAGATAGAGTAGGAAATGATAGAACGTGGTTGGTTTAAGGGTATGAGTTTTACAGTTCCTTGTTCCACCTTAGGGATTTGGGACTGCAAATCAAACACCACCCGAATAACTATTACAGTACTAATTAAACTCACACCTTAGGGATCTCAATCATTACTAATATATTAATAACTATCACTAATACTAATGCACTTACTATTGTTCTTTTATTTTTTTGGTATGTTTGATAAAGCCATTGAATCAATTAACTTACCAACCTAATTGGTTCTTGTTACCTGGTTAAAAAAAAAAAAAAAAAAAAAAAAAAAAAAAAAAAAAAAAAAAAAACATGGTACTCAATAGCTTCTTGACTATTAGGCACGAACAAGATATATATTGGCTTATTGCATAACAACTTCAACAACACCGAAACATTAAGGTAGATCCATTACATGACTACACCAAGGAGTAATAGTCACATGTTGAAATTCAAATCCCATTGCAGTCTTGAGATTATCCTGCTGTTGTACCGTTAAAATTTGGGATCATTTAAGTTGATTTGAATTACGATTGGTAATGGTCTTTCACAATAAACTTTTTTTTTTTTGCTCCTTCAATAAGTCCCACCTTATAGTTTATGAGTTATTGGATCTTTAACAGTCATGTGAGAAGACATTAACAGTCATGTTCATATAAACTGAGAGGATCTCAATCTTTACTAACTATTATAATGCACTTACTATTTGTTCTAATTTTTTATATGTTGTGATAAATGCATCGAATTACTTAACTTATTAACCTAATTGGTACTTGTTACCATATTAATAAAAAAACAAAAACTAATCATAAGACATGATACTCGATAACTTCTTGTCTATTAGGCACAAATGTAACACCCCAAAAAATGGATCGCAGCAGAAGATAATATTAATGGGGTGCTATTAAATTGGTATCACAACACAAAAGTAAAGAGAACGGATTTACCTTTGAGCAAGTTTCGTCACTGTTTGGATTTGCTCAATATCGATAATTAGAAATACGGTGTTACTTAGAAGCTAAAGTCAAGGTGGAGAGTGTTAGATGGTTTTTGACTTGACCTCCTAAGGGTAGTTTTGTAATTTTGGTTCTATATACTTTAGGGTGCGTTTGGTATCCCGGAATGGGAATGAGGGAATGAATTTTCATTCCTATTATGTGTTTGTTTAAGATGTAAATCTTTCAAATAAGAGAATGAATGATATATATGTTCCATACTCCATATGCCTCATAAGGGCAAGGTATGGATCTTTCATACCGAACGGCCCACCACTATTGTCAAACTCATACCAATTGTGATTCATGGCGGCATACCAAATGCACCTTTAGTTTTTTTTTTTTTTTTTTTGAACGGCGGGTTAGTTGTTAGTTGTTGGCTCAAGTTAGTGTCGCATCCTCGGGCAGAGATACCAACCGCGAGCCTCTCCTTAGGGGATAACCCCACTCCTATTCCCGATCGCCTGATATCATTAGAGCTTGTGGTTCCCAAGTGAGGACTTCCCGGTCGGTCACCCAAACCGGTACTACTCTCACTTGGGCTCGCTTAACTACTTAAGCCTTTATCACTAGACCACAAGCCCCATGATGCACCTTTAGTTTATCTAGTAAGAGTGTTTTGGTCATTTTAGTAGTATCTTAAGAATTAAGAATTTTGTATGTCGGTTGTTCACTTATATAACTAAAGCAGAAATACAAAACTTGTACTTGACTCTTCATAATAGAAATATATAATTTTTGCTCAAAGTTCTGATATCAGCTTTTTGCTCAAAGTTCTGATCTTGTACCTGTTTATGAGTTTGTGTTGCTATTTCTGTTGCTGGTCTTCCCTTTTGCCTCTGATTATGTTTCTCTAATCCTAACAGTAATGCCAAACAATAAATTAATTACTTCTTCAGCATAAACTAATAAATGTTAACGTATTTGTTCAAAAAAATTTATTACGGTACTACATTAAATGCACTTAATAACAAAAAATAATTAAGTGTAATAAATTTAGGATAAAAGTTTTTATCTTTTGTTCTAAATGTACTAAAGCTTCTTTGATATTTTATTTTGTATGAGTTCACAAAATTGGGACCATTCGCTAGATTTCGTCCATCCTATCAACTCATCCGTGAAGTTGCAGCACCCACGGAGTGGAACCAAGGGTAGGCTTTTCCAGTCCTCATCAAGTTTTTTTGTTTTGTTTTGTTTTGGGCCTTTTTTTTTCCCCTCTCACATACAGGTTAACTTTTCAGTCCTAATTCCTTGCTTTTTATATAACTTGTGAAAATAAGTGTTTTCAGATGTAAAAACAGATCAAGGACTATGATTATGATAAGAATAATAATGTTTGGTACTGAAAAAAAAAAATTGATCATGGTGACATCGATATGACCAATCTTACATGAAATGAACTTGTAATTAGAATAATGATACTAGCTAGGGCTTGGGACATGATTTTTATTCTGAGATGTAAATTCTACATGTTGTAAGGATTTAAATCATTACCTTTTTTAAACATGTTGTTTCGCATAAGCAATTTGGAGTTCATAATTTGAAACAACTAATTTCAATCTCAAATAATCCCATAACTAGATTTGGTGAACAATCTCAGACTCTTTTAAAAATGAGTTTGTAATTTATAAGAATGCAATAAGCATAAAAACAGTTTAAGAGTGTGTTTAATTGGATTGCTTTTTGTATATACTTATTAGTCTATATGTATTTATCAAGTATATATATATATAAGCAGTTTCCATGAAAGTGTGTTATCGATCTTTTTATCCTTTCAGTGTGAATAAGCTCTTTAAAATTAGCTGGTTGGCAGCTATATGTTTTCAAAGGTTAAAATGAGTTTTAAACAAGCAATCCCAAACAAATTTTATATAACTCAAAAACTGTTGCCTAGTTGGCGATCCTTCGCATGCAAGTCATGTAACTACTTTCTTGACTGATTCGAGTAAGAAAATTATCTGTTGCATAATAAGAATATATAGTTAAAGAAAATACAAACTACTTTGTTATGCATACAAAGATTGTATGCCAAAGTATTGGAATAGGGCCGGCAAGCTTCATTTATCGACATAGATTTATAACTAATATATTTAATATTTTATCTTCACAGTAATGGAACCTATTCACAGGACACGGAAAGCATCTAAATCTGCATCACATGATACTATAAGCAGCATGCCAGAAGGTGTCATAACCCATATTATGGATCGTTTGCCAGTACAAGATGCGGTGAGGACGGCCATTTTGTCAAGAAACTGGAGATTTAAGTGGACTCTGCTCACCAAACTCGTATTGATATGGAGTTCTTTCAGTATATACAACGATCAAGTCGTCAAAATCAATTTAGCTCAGAAAATTTAAGTAGAATTCTTCTACATTTAAAAGGTGACATAACAAAGTTTGTCCTCTATTTACCATGGTACTTCATGTTTGATCTTATTGATATTAATCATTGGGTTATGTTCCTCTCCGGAAAAGGAATTAAGGAGTTCACTCTTGTGAACATGCATGAAAAACAGTTTAACTTGCCTACCCATCTTTTCTCTTGTCTAAATTTGAAATATCTGGAGCTCCGTAATTGGTGTTTTAATCCTCCCACAAGTTTTGGTGGTTTCCCAAATCTTTTGACACTAGATTTTAGTAAGGTCAAATCTGAAAGCTGCAATGTAGGGGAATTTATCACTCGATGTCCCTTGCTTGAGATTATGAGAATTGATTATCCCAGCCTTACGGAGAAAGTTAAACCTGTTGAGACTCTTAAACATGGAAATCTGAAAACTTTATGGTTATCGTTGTTGAAGCTTGACAATATGTCGATCACAAGTTCAGGTATCTTTCAACTTTTGAGTCATCTTCCAAAACTTGAGGAGCTGGCTTTAGATTTTCAAAAGTGCCAGGTAATATACGATACTTAACATGTTTATCCAAGCAAGATTTATTATCTTTGCTTTGCTAACTGTAACCGCTTTCTTTATACTCCGTACCATTTATTTTACAGTTCTTGACATCAACTGTCGAGTTCGAGTCTCCAAAAACAGGGGTTTCTGTTTTCTTAAGCATCAAGAGTCTGACATTATCCAGTTTAGATTTTAAGAGTCGTTCCAAGGTCCTATTTGCTCTTGACTTTGTTCAAGGCTCACCGAATTTGCAGTCTCTTAAGATCACTGTAAGTGGGGTAAATATTGTTCATATTGAACTTGATTCATAGTTTTGTAGTATTATGATACTGATCTTATACTTACAGGCTACTGATGAGAATCGTGTTTTATCAAACCCGCCATCTTCCTGGGCTGTAGAGTATCGTTTAAGTGGTAAGTTGCAGCTTCAGACTGTGGAGTTGGAATGGATCAAAGAGTCGGAAACTGAACTGCGTTTGATTAAGTCTTTACTTGCTTACTCTCCCTTGCTAAGGACGATGACGATTAATAAAATAAGTGGAGAGCTGGGTCTAAGATGTGAAACTTGTTCAAACTGCAGTAAAACCTATTGGTTAGCTAAAAAGCTGTTGAAGTTCTACCGAGCCTCCCCCATAGCAAAAGTCTATCTCAATTAATAGTAGTCTTTTGCATTGCTTTTATCTTCCAACTTTTGTTTTGTTTCTATGTATCGTATGTCTAAAATATCAACGGACAACCGTAAGAAACTAAGAATAGTTAAGGTGCGCCGTTAGCGATTGGCCAAAAGCTACTTAGTATTTGTTGTGTCTGTTTGGTTTATTTCTGTGGCTGATGGTATAACCAGACACCATTTTTGGTGATTAGACACAAACCGGTTAAAAATGTAAAATATCATCAGGGTTCTTTTTTTCAACTTTTACTTTGCATTTAATGTGCATTATCTGAAACTGAAGACTTGTGATGCATTTAAACATGCATGATTGTTGAGTGAACATATACATTCTTGTTATAGAAAACATGGTCTACCGATCGATTTTGTTTTTACTTTACGTGACAACACTGTTGCCCCAATGCTTTGCAACGTTTCCCGAATCCTCCAAAAATTGGTGTCACATCAATTTCATGAGCTTTAGGCTTAACCATGTCAATGTGTTTGAGACAAATTTAAGGAGAATACATGCATATATTTATTCTAACTTTTCCTTCTTTTAAACAGATCGTATCGTTATCAATATTTGAAGTTTTCAACTTAACTACTTTTTAGGTCTTAAGCACTATAGGTGTGTTTGGTTTGCCTTCTTTGAGCTGAGGTGTGGGATTCACGCACATTATTGTACTTAACTGTTTTTTGGGAGTAATAATATTTTAACGGGGGTAACCCTTTTACACCCACAAAAAAAAAAAAAAAAAAAAAAAAAAAAAAGAAAAAAAAAAAAAAAACCGTATCTACTTTTTACAGTTGCTGAGCAAATTTTTGGCATGATCTTAACCCAACCCAAGTCCAAAGGGCCTATGAAAACTTGCCACCAATTTTGCGTTAGAAGTAAGAACTATTCACCACGTACTTTCACAAATTATGGATAGATCAACATAATATACTTGATAAATTGGAGTTCATAGAAACCTATTTCACTCAAGGCAGTATCCGTTATAGAATGTACTTTATCTTACCAATTATAGCAACATATCCACAAGTTGCTATAATTGGTTTTAATTTAAAATGTGTTTGCTATATCGTCGTGTAAAATCTGAAAGTATGTTGTCTTTGTTAAAATTCATCAGATCGAAAATCTCTTGTAACAGATCTTTGTAATCTTTCTATTATGCTTATAGTCCTACCTACTTGATAGAAACCATTTAACAAAATTAAGTCCTTGAAAAAAGGAGCACTGTGTTAAAGGATTTGAAAAAGGTAAAACTGTTTATGGATGTCGTCACTACAGAATGTTACGTAACAAAGTTATATTTTAAAACCTTCTCTGTTGCCAATACCCCTTATATTGCGTTTGGTTTTGATGTCTTTGCGTGGTAAGCAAATCTGATTATTGCATATTTGAAATAAATTGTTTTGATAGTAATTTCACTTACAAATAATCAGATAAATATTAATCTACTGTATAACATGAAGCATCCCCAAATACCCCTTCATCGCTGTTAAAAAAAGGGAACCCTAATGTATTTTTGTTAATTAATTTTGTGGTGGTTGCGGCGTCTTTGCATTTTTCCAAGAGTTTATTCCACAATACTATCTACGTAAAAAGGATACAAATGTTTACGGATTACATCTCCCATTTTTACTGTTTTAATTAATACAATACTATCTGCGTAAATAGGATACAAATATTTAGGGATTACAATGTACACAATATAACGACTAAAGTGATGGTATTTGAATAACATGGAGCCAGATATATAATCTTCCATAGATTATAAATTTATAATCATAGGTTTTATCTGTTTTCTCTCCAGAATAATGGAATGTGATCATGGAACACGTAAAGCGTCTAAATCTGTATTAGAAGATACCATAAGCAGCATGCCAAAGAAGGTGGTAACTAATATTCTAGATCGTTTGCCAATTCAAGATGCAGTGAGTACTAGCATCTTATCAAGAAAGTGGAGGTTTATGTGGACTTTGCTAACCCAACTTATATTTGATTATAAGTTTTTTGGGTATTTGCGAAGATCAAATCGTCGAAGTGATTTTAGTTCAGAAAGTTTGAGTAGATTTCTACTTCACCTTAAGTGCGACATAAAAGTTACCATAGTGTTTCAAGTTGGATGCTGTTGAAATTAGTCATTAATTGGCTTATGTTCTTGTCTGGAAAAGGAATTAAAGAGTTATAAATGGGCATAGTACTAAACTTCATTTGCCTACCCATATTTTCTCGTGTCATAATTTGAAATATTTGGAGCTACATGACTGGTACTTTCTACCTGCACCTAGTTTCGGGGGTTTTCCAAATCTTTTAAAATTTGACTTTACTATGGTAAAATTCGAAAACTGGAAGGTTGGGGAATTCATCGCACGGTGTCCCTTACTTGAGATTCTGAGAGTAGATCATGACCATTTTTTGGGCAAAGTGAAATACTCTGAGATTGCTAATCTTGGAAACCTAAAATGGTTATCTTTGTCGCTGTCTAAGCTTGGCAATATGGCGATAACAAGTACAGGTATCTTTCAACTTTTGAGTCATCTTCCAATACTTGAGAAGTTGCATTTAGATTTTCAAGAGTGCAAGGTAACACCAAGTTTGGGTATTAAATTTTACTTTTAAGAATATCATACGAAGATTTGATGATGTTTCTAACTTTTACCATATTTATAGTTCTTGGCTCCTACTGGTGATATAAAGAGGGTTTATGCTTCCTTACGCCTCAACACTCTTATGTTAGTCAAATTAAATTTCAACAGTCGCGCCATTGTCTTCTTTGCTATCAGATTGATCTGTGGCTCCCCAAATTTGCAGACTCTGAATATCACTGTAAGTAGAATGCATACGTAATATATTATTCGCATCACGAACTCTGATAATAGTTGTGTTTATGAATGTGTTCTTATAATGTAGGGTACTTACGATAAACGTGTTCGGCCACCTGTCCTTTCTTCTTGGGAAGTAGAAACTGGTTTGATTGGAAAGATGTAACTTCGGAATGTGGAGTTGGTAGCTATTGATGATTCAGAAGTTGAAGTGTGTCTGATCAAGTCGTTACTTGCTTACTCTTCCCATCTAAGGAAGATGGTTATTAGACACATTGTTGGAGTGTGTACAAGATGTCATGGAAGCTATATGTTCACTAGAAAGTTGTTGAAGCTCCATCGAGCATCCCCCATAGCCGAAATCCATATCTGCTAATGGTACTATTGTAGATTTTCTCTTCCCTTTCAACTTGTTTTGTTTCTTTAGACCTTCTAATATATCGACTGAAAACCATAAGAGTTGTCAAGGTACACTGATGATGTTTGGAAATTATGGTTCTTTTTATAACCTTTGGTAGAATCCCTTCATTCTATTTTTGCCGGACAGACGAAAAAGTGTCCAATATCTGATTTTTGACTTTTTAGTTTCATTTTACTGCATTTGGTAGAATCACTTTGTCATCTGCTAGAAGTTATGAAATATTCATCTAGTATACGTGACACGACTTGCAAAATGAAGACATTCTATCATATACTTGTTACCACACTCTATGTTCCTAGTCTCGTAGTTATGTTGCTGTTTGGTCAATGTTTGAAGACATTCTATCATATACTTGTAGTCGAGGTTGCTAATTAAGATTTTTGAAAGCATTCACATGTGTTCGTGTTTTGGAAAGTGGACACATAAGAAATTTGAGAAGAAGTTAGAAATCAATCCATCTGTTAAATCATTACCAAGTAGTAGTTACAAAATGAATGACAACGTCTCTTTTTTACATTCCTTTGCAACAGATACATGCATGCCGATGAACTCGACTTTTCCATCTATAGTAGCAATACAGATGACCTATTCTACTAGATGAAATAGTCCAATCTAGCACATAAACTCAGTTTAAACCATCTTGATATTAAGACCAAAGGAAAATGTAACTTGTTTCGAGCACAACGAGAAGATTGAAGATCGTGTGTAAGCAAAGTAGTGACAAGTGAAGAGATTTAAGATCAAGAGTAAGCAATGTTTTTTAAAACCGGACAAGACATCAACCTAGCTATTCTAACTGTTTTATGGCTTAACCAGTTGATCGGCCGGATCAAACCAAATAACAAGTTAATGTCACAAGTGTATATAGTAATTAATTTTAAAGTTATATAACACATAAACATAAGAATATCTGTGTAGCGTGTATGAATTAATGTTGATGATCAATATAACTTTGATGTATATTTTGATAAATTGTATAGAGAATACTTAGGTTTATAATTAAAAAAAAATATATTAATATACTAGTGTTAATAAAGTTTGGGGTTTGTGAGGAGCTCGTCAGGTGGTTAACTGTTTTAATTTGTTGCTTAACTGATATAAGAAAAAACAAACGGAAAGAGTGAAAATACTAGTCCCACATGGACTGATGAGGATATGTGGAGGAGGAGATAATATAAACAAAGGTCACGAATGATAAAGCCTATGGGCAAATGGATTCAGTTTCTAATTTCATGAGTTAGAGATGAAAGACGAGTAAGCTTCGTATATGTTATGTCCTTCAACTTCTCTAACTCATGACGTTTTGAAACTACAATGCTCTACTAGAGTTTTGTTACAACCTTGTTTACGCTGATTTTAAATTTCTTTGGTATCCATTAATCCATTACCATCTTGATACATTTAAAATAGAAAGTAGTGTAGTTTACGAATGTGCTAGTTTTTACTTCTTTTTTCTTTTTTTTACCTTAACATATATATATAGTTTAGTGTGACCGAATTCTATCATGAAATTTCTCTAGATGTTTCACAGGGAGGCAAAAGTTTTCTTTACTCTCTTTGTTTACGAGTGATTTGCTATTTGGTATTTGTTTACAACATCCTTTAAATCAAGGTTACTAATGACTTATTTTCTTAAAGCTATAGTTTTCCCATATTTTTAGACCAGATAAAAGATATTACGATTAACTTATTAGTGAACATTACATGTAATAGTTACAAAAAAATAAATAAAAATAAATAAATAAAAAAATAAAATAAATAAATAAATAAAATAATAATAACAATAATAATAAATAAATAAATAAACTAGCGGGGTATCCGCGCGATGCGGCGGCGGGTATCCTGTGACTATATTTTTTTGGTAATATGATGTTATGCGGCCATATTTTTTTAACGATTAGTTTACAAATAACAATAATTTTAGGGTTGGATCAGTTGAAAAAACCCTTGCATTTTAACTTAGAGGTCAATGGTTTGATCCTCACCCCCTATAAAAGGCCGGAGGTCCTTTCTTATCTTAGATAGAACTGGAAGCAGCCTCTCTACCTTAGGCAGGAGTAAGGCTGTCTACATCTCAACCTCCCCATACATCGTGGAAGACGGTATTGGGACCCATAAAAAATAAAAAAGCAGTAGTATAATTTCATATACGGTTAACCGATGCTACCATAAACAGAAATCTTGATTCTTTCCTTCATTAAAATCACCTTTAAATTTTTTGACCTACATGCGACCTTTTAGGCATAGTAAGGCGACCGACATTTATATTTTTATTTTTATTTCAAAAAAATTCATCTTTTTTACACTATATATATCCCCTACATTTTCATTTTTAATATGCACTATTCACATGAGCCAAATATCAAAATTAGCCTAAAATCAACTATACCATACAAATAATATACGGCTCAATTACCAAGGTAATTAGTCTAAAACCATTTGTAGCCTAAACAAACTTTAATTATCAATGTCTATTAAGGCCCATGATAAAACTATCAAACAATTTGTGATATCATTCGGCCAGCCCAATTAACAACTAAACCGGTATATAAATACGTTTACAAAACCTGAATTACCTCATTCCTGCCTAGTTTCTCTCACAAAAATATGCAACCATGATTTGCAGCCACACAAACATCACATACTTTTTATTTTCTTTCTACATAACCGAACATAACCAACAATCTATGTTTGCAAGAAAATCAGACCATTTTCTTAAATATCAAACGAAAACTCTCTCTTAGGTTTTATGTTGTGTTGACCGTGATGGTGGTTTTGGGATGATGTTAGAACTGAGGTAGATGTAGATGTTGGGTTTTATTGTTGTTGTATACTTTTTGTTCGTGGACCATAGATGGAACAAGTTTGATGTTTGTTTTGGCTTCGTTGATGATTATTCTTTTCTTCTTTCGTTTCATCTTCGTGTTTTTTTTTTTTTTTTTTTTTTTTTTTTTTTTTTTTTTTTTTGAGACATTTAACGGTACATTTTTTTTTCTTCTTTTGTGGAATGCATTAATCGGTCGAGGGGTGACTGGTTTGTGAATTTTGGAGTTGTCTGACCTTGTGGTTGTAGTAGTGGCGACTCGGTCAGCGTAGGGGCGACCGGTCCGGTCGACCGACCACTGTGCTCGGCCTAATGGCTTTATTTTTATGTACTTGGCTTAGTAGCTTGATTAGCTTGTACATTATTGTTAAATGATTGTATATTTTGATGAATGAGTGAATTAATTATATGTGTTGAATAGATAGTTGACCTTAAAATCATTGTGCTTTACATACTTGTGCTTTGTGTTTTATGTCTTGTATTTACTTAAAAGATATTGTACATTTTGCTTAAATGGTTATAATTTTTTGTGAATGGTGCTTTTAATAACATTAATGTTGTTTGGTAAAATTTTGGTCTTAAAATGACATCAAGCTGTTTTTTGTTGTACAATATGCTTACTTTGTTGTAATTCTAAAAATTGAGTGCATTAAAGTGTTGTAAGCCATGTATTATTTCTTATAAATCTGAATATTTTAGAGAGAGTGTGCTTAATGCATTATATATAGTATAGATAATAAATAAATAAATAAATAAAGAAGTAAAGTGTTTGTCCCACATCGACTGTTGGAGAAGAAATGGCTAAGAAGAAGATGCTATAAACTGGTGGCACATACTTGTCAGTCAATTACATAGCATGTCATTCTCTAGTTCAATCATTCTTATGGTTTTCAATGCGATGGGTCAGTGTGATAGCATGTGTTTTTTTTTGGTTTATGTGCTAGAAAATGCACATGGAGTCACAGTGACCTCTTACATTTATGAACTACTACGTATAATACTAAATATAGTTTTAACAATTATATATATATATTACATTTAGCGTGGGTGTCACTGTTCCCTTATGCTACAGTGTTTTGTGTGTGGCTACAGTAACTTCTTTAAAATAATAATTGTGCTACAGTGCTACAGTAGTTTTTTTTTTTTTTTTTTTTTTTTT